>BPLR01004151.1:0-225058 GCA_021605095.1 Caerostris extrusa | reverse complement strand
TCATAAAATAATCATAAAATCATAAAATATTATTTAATAGAAACTCAATGTATGAAAATTTACGTTTTTGTTCTACAGAATAATAATTATAAAATAAAAATAAATAATAATAATAATCAGCGTTGAAGCTTAATCATTTAAGATCTTTAGCATATAAAACTGTGCCCCAAATTCTCTTGAAATACGGACTGATTGCTACTTTTTTGTTTTAATTATAACAGGTTCATCATTTTTTTTCAGCGTGCTTTTTAACTTTTAATAGCTAAAATTAATTACATTTAATAATACCAAATTCTCTAAAACCCTATTTCAAGAATTCCTTCTACAGTGAAGTTCTACTAAGAAGGGAATATATGTATAGATATGGACAGATAGATATTCAGAAATTCAGAAATTGGACTTTCGTCAAAAACACAGGAAATTTTAATCAGTGATTAACGTCTATCATTGAGAATTGAGATTGTATTTGAATTACGGGTATCTTCATTTCATCTTTTCATGTTAACATGGATTGCTATCAATTAATAATATTTTTGGTATGTTGTAGGGGTTTTTTTTCTCATAACCTAACCATCTTCTTCCAGAAAGTAACGAGAATCAGGTTATCAAAACGGAGTTTTGAAACTGATTGAGTATTCCCATTTTAGAATCCATGCTGTGTAACAGATGGGGCTTGACACAGAATTTATTAAACCATCAGAAAAATTTCTTCTTTAAGAAAATGTTGTTGGGTATTATAATTTTTAAGCTTAAAAGGGTATAAAATGTTTAATAATGTTAGTATTCTTATTTTTTAATGTCTAACGCTCAGTGTCTCCAATATTTCAGTACGTGAACCAATAAACAGAATATATAAAATGGATGCACAAATAAAATGCATTTAGAATGCAAAGTTATGGGTTTAAATAAAAATACTTAGGGCTTCACTTATTCTACTTTATTTCAACGTACTGTATTATATTATTTATTAGATATATAAATAATACCTAACCGCATTGAATAAAATGCAAGTAATAGCTTTGTATTTACAGATATATCAAATATATTATTTACAGATATATTATCAATACCATAAATTAGATATACTAATAAAATATTAAATCACTTGGTATTATATATTAATTTAAAGAATTGATTCCATAATAACATTTATAATTAAACTATTGTCGTTAAAATGTTAGAATAAATGTTAAAAAAATAATACACAATAATACATTAGCTCTCTGTTATACATAAATTAATTTATAATCATGGGTACAATTATAATGAAAATTTATAAATGTACACACAAAAATTTAAGGTGATATAGAAATTTTTAAAGAAATTAAAATACGCAACAACATCAATTTTACACGGAAAATATATCTTTCATTCTAAAATTAATAGATTTTTATCTTAAAATATAATTTAAAAACAAGTAAATAATAACATTTTTAAATGTTATTTAATTTTCTAAAATACTAAATCAAATTTTAAACATAAGAAATATTAAACACAAATGCTGCGAGAAGTTTTCTACTAAGTCATCTGTACAATATTAAACACCTTCCGTATGCAATTAAAACAATTTAAATTTTTTAATAAAAAATATTTGTAAATGAAAATTTATTGAATGATTTTAATTGTTTTAATAATATTTGTTATAAATTTAAACACATATACCAGATCGAATATTTCACTTGTGATAAAAGATTTTATTTTTTAATAGAAAATAATATTTATTTGGATTTTTTTAACAAATATAATTTAAGCTCAATAATTTTTCTTCGTTAAATAAAATTTAAGATGCCGGAAAAAATATTACGCATGTCATATTTTTTAGGAAAAATATTCTACAAAATTAAGTTTCAAAATTTTCACAAGAAAAGAAAATTTAACCAGCAGTATCATTTTAGTTGAAAATTTTTACACTAAAAATAAGAATTTTTATACAATATAAAAAGCAAAACCCGTCTTTACGCGCGCGCGCAAAATAGTTTCAAAGTTTTCTTACATTAGACGAACTTTTCCATACTTCGAACTTCGGAGACTTCTGGACTACATGTTAGAGTTCTCTTTTATTGAAATCAGGCAAGAGTTACTCGGTTGTTTTGAAAAATTTTGAAACTCTCAAAAACACTTGAAAGTAATTGATTGAAGAGACGGAAAACTTTGCGACCGAAGTTTGCAAAGACGCACCAAAAAGTGAGAGAGTTGGGGTAATTTAGACCATACAATATACGGACAGAGTCCTCTATCGAGTACTTTCAGAAGCTTGCTATCGATTTTTAGCCTGATCCAACCTCCAGTTATCACTTTCCAGCTACACTTTTAGGTTGCATTTATACTATATTAAGCTTCTTATATCTATAAAAATATAAATATTCTAAGCAACAATCAATAAATGAATATCTACCTTAGGAAAAAAAAATTGTGATGATTAGAATATAATTAATGCAATAATTGTATTTATTATAATGCTCTATAGAATTAATTGGAGAAGCATGAAAGCCAATTTGTGCAGTAAAAAGATTTTTAACTAATTTTTGATGATCAGTGTGATTAAATTTAGCTTTGAAACGATAGAAATAATTTTTAAATATTTTTCCTAGTGCAAATAAAATAAAACTTTTATAATATATATCTTTCTATAACTTCTAATAGGAACGAAATGCATATTGCATCTTTTTAAAAAATATTGTCCATTTGATTTCAAAACACTGCATCATTTCGTTCTCGCTAGCTAGAAAAATTAGGCATAGTTCCAATTAAATATACAAAGAACTTGTTTTCATTTTACTTATCCTCAAACTCTTTCGATTTTAAAGGGCTTTACTTATTTCTTACATAAATCATGATCATTTTATTTAAGTTAGTTGTTTAAAATTGAGCACTTTATTTTTATGCGTTAAGCTTATTAATGCTATTAATTTTTGAATTCATTTACCCTCGTTAATTTAATTACAATCGTAAAATTTTGTCAGAATAAGCGTTTTATATGGAATGATAATAAACAAATTATTTGAAATATATTTTTATAAAACTTAAAATTAATAATGTTTTAAAGAAGATTGCTTCTCATGTTCAGCAACACATGAATTGGGTTTATAATAAATTTGGAATAATGTTGAAACATGCTTATGAAATATCTTATTTTACATTAAATACCATTGAATGCGATTTTTTAATGTTAATAAAATAAAAAGTATATTCATATAAAATATATATCCGATTTTTGAAGAATTTTTGCAATTTAAAAAAATAATTCTGAAAACATCTCATCTAGCATTTAATATTTGTTTCTAAGTAGATTTGACATGAAGACAGAGTAAATTAATCTAATGGGAATTATGAAATAATAAAAATTTACTTAAAAATTCACTGATCTAATTTACTGAAAACGATTATTTTTAATTAGTAATTAGATAGAGGGAATTTCACTACATTGCATTTATTCATTAAAGGTTTTAACAATTTTTATAGAAATTGGTAATTAATAAAATGACTGTTTACGTGTATGGGCAATGTTACAAAAATAATTATTAGAAATTTCTTACTTAATAATTTAAAAAGAATATGGTGCTACAAAATAATATTTTATCTTAAAAGATATATTTATCTCTTTATTTATTTTAATTAGCTAATATTTAAAAAATAGACTGTCTGGAACCTGGATAATTTCTATGAGGTCTATTTTTCAATAGTCTTCTTACAAGTTGTTTTTCAAATATTTATAGACACTTATTAAACACTAGAGGAAAATAAAATCACAATATCATGAAGGATTTGAACTAGATAAACGAAATTTGGGGAGACGTGTTTTCCCATTTAAAAGATGATGTCTATTCAAATTTTGTGCTAGTATTGCCACTATAAACATGAAAAAGCGAGCATGCTTTTAAGTGCGCCATGTGAACTTCCTGAAAGTAATTTATCTTCCAGATTGGGTGTTGGAAATCAGATTTGAGACAAGAATGTCTTTAAGGGAAGAAGAAAATATCAGCAGCTTATTGAGTTAAAACGTGGCTGTATAATGGAGCAACGTGAAGGTAGATTTTATTTTCGCGATATTGCCGAAAGACTTGGCAGGGACTTATCAACTGTGCATGAGTGTTGGCAGAAGTGGTCACAGAAAGGTGATGTCTCAACAAGACAGGGACACGGACCGCTTGTGAGAGGATGACCAACCTTATTCGCCTTATGACTGTAGAACATCGTACTGCATCTTCAGAAGAAATTCGAACTTATATTAGCACCAGAATGAGACAACGAGCGATAGCAAATCGATTACTTCAGGGACAACTTCGAACCAGACGTCCTGTGGTGTTCATGCAAGTAACTCCAAATCACCACCATCTGTGATTTCAGTGGTGTCACGCTAGAGTTCATTGTAGAGCAGAGTTGATATCTATTGTGATCTCAAATGATAGACGTTTCTGTCTTAGTGCCACTTATAGCCTATGTTAGTTAGAAGGACGCCAGGTGACTGTTTGGAGTCATTCTGTCTGCGTCGTAGACACGTTGGACTTATATCTGGAGTTATGTCCTGCCGAGCAACTTCCTATAACATCAGGAACATTCTCGACATTATCTTATGCACCTTTACAACACATTTGTACTTCAGAATGATGATTGAACCTATTGTGCTGCTTGTTTTTGTCACCATTCCAAGGGACATTTTCTAAGAATATACCGCTCATCCACATACAGCTGCTCTACAGAATATCGGCATGTTACCTTGGTCTGCGAGATCACTAGTGGATATCACGTATATTTATCTAACATCCTCCCCAGCCAACACGGATTATTGCTGATGTGACTGACCAAGTTCAACAAGCATTGAACTCCATCCCACAACATGATATTCTGAACGTTTCCCTGCTTGCATTGAAAATCGTGGAGATTATACGGGTTATTAATGTACAACCATTTCGCTCGTCCTCGCGAATGCTTTACATTGCGACCTTGAAACTTTAATCAGATAAATATGTTACTTAGACAAATGTTTTGCCCAAATTTCGATCCTCTAAGCTAATTTTTCTTGGTTCGGATTTCACTTTTCACCAATGTACAATGCTTAGATATGAATTTTTCAAACTAAAAATGAATTTGTCAAAAAGAATTAGTCATAAAATTTTTCATCGTAACTATTATTTATGAATCAAATCATTTGTAATTGTTGAAAAAATTAAAACTTTTCAACAATTACAAAAAATCATAAAATGTTAACGTTTTTTTGAATAATTAAAAATAGCAATTGTCCTCTTTTTTAAGTTAAATTCACAACAATATACATTTATAATGTATTTTATTGTAATATAAAACATAATGCAACGTAATAAAAAATTAGATTTTTGGTAATAAAAAGTAAAATTATCACTTGCGTATCATATGATTCAAAAAATAATTAAAGATATTTTATTTAAAATTCAAAATTAAATTTCTTTATGATAAATAATAAATTCGATAGAAAAAAATACAGTAACATCGTTAAATATCTTTGAAATTATTTAATATTTCTTGAAATAAAACAGCAGTTTAGAATTTTGATTAAACGTTCGTAAAAAACACTAATCAACATTTAATACAAAAAGAAACATAGCAAACGAGTATCACAAATAGAATTTAGCAAAGCCTCTTTATATTTATATTCGTGTGTTGGGTAGAAATTCTCGTGAATTAATGATGGAACGTTTTCTTTATTTACAATAACTCAATATTCTTTCCTATAAAATAAGACTCTAGTGATTGAATAAAGCAGTGGAGACAAATTACCTAATTGAAAGATATGTCAATATTTTTTACCTGATATGAGTGATAAAATATGCTTGATAAATATAAAATGAGCTCATTCTAGAGTGAATTTATTTATTTCGGTCTTTTCTAGCTACGATAAATGTTTCCTATATTTAATATTTTTTAAACATATCTTCAAATTTTCTGGCATCTTTTTTTTTTTTTTTCTAACATTTTAATAGACATTTAAGTTATTAAATTAAAAGGGTATTAATTATATAAATCTTTGTCCTTTTGAAAGCAGTAGCAAGGTTTCATTTTCTATTACGGAATATAAATACTTAAAATTTAATGAAACACTTTTAAGTAATTGTAAGGGAGATATATATTAAATAAAATAAATTAATAAATCAACGTAATAAGAAAATTATTTCTAAAAATGATTTGAAAATGAAAATGATTTTCTAAGGATTTAATACGAATCATACAAAAATAATTAAATGTACCCTTGTTTTGAGCAAATTTTTAATAGTTTTTATGTGTCTTCGAAATACAAGTTTCTTTGTTACAAGCAGAATAGTATTTATAAGACATTGGACCATAATGAAGGTGATGCAAAATGGTCTTTTGCATACTTTTTAGTTTAAATTAATTAGTTATTTTTTAACTAACAAACTAAATACCCAAATACATGATTGCAGAAGAGCAAAATTAGTGTCTTTTACAAAATTAAAGCAAATTTATCAGTTCAAAATTATTTTACTAATTTGGAGTCTTAACTTATCAGCTAGACTTATAGAAACATAATTAATTGCTGTTTTTATTTTGGATTACAATTTTTTTTTAATTTAATTGATTTAATAAATAAGAAATCAGTCCAGTATCTTTCTCTAAGAGAACAAATATATTTATTCATTTTTGTGGCAATTTGTTTAAAAAAACACTTTTTTTCTGGTATTAAAATTTTATACTAAAACATCAATTTCATACGCAAATTGAATGAAGAGTGATGAAAAATTGAAGAAGGATTGATCAAATTGATTGCATCTATTATTATCTCAATAGCAAACAATGCAATATATATATATATATATCCCCATTCCCGGAATATTTGAATGCTTAAATTCATTTTTAGTATATTATCGTATATATGCCTTAACATTTGTGATTGAAAAATAAAATTAAAACCCCGTTTCTCTAAGTATGTTGTTTAAAGAAACAAAACTAGTATTTTGTTTCAAAATTTTTTATAAGAATATATGAAACAATCAAAATTACCATGAGCACTTGAAAAAAAAATTAAATTATTACTTTTGTTTCAAGACTTTTTATGTTGTCTCATTAAACCGCTAAACTTGTTGAGAATATATAAAAGATAACATAATCTCAGTAGATCACCACTGTTTCCTAAGAATTTGAGATTATTCACAATATTCTCATAAGAACAATTCTCAGGACTAACTGGATGTCATATTAAATAAAATCTCTCAAATATCCAATCAGGTTCTCTAACTATAGATGTGAAATTGCAATAGCTGTAGTTTTTCTGGCAAGCTAGCAATTTTCAAAGCAATATCTGAAGTACATAGAGTTCCTCGTCCTCTTTTATGTTAAGTAATAAGCACTAGCAAAATTTTACAATTAGTATCATTGCGATTACCAATGCTAATGGTTTGTACATTTTTACTACGAATTTTAATTATTTAAGTTCTCATTAGAAATAAAAATAAAATTATATTTTTTAAAGAACTTGCGATTAATTAGAGGAAATTCCTCCAGGAAATAAATTAAATAAGCTGGTTCAAATAGCTTTCAGAATCTATTGTCAAATCTCAAAATTTAATTACGAATATTTTCCATATAAGGCTGATAAAAAGAATTCGACGACAGAAGTTATATTGCATTTAACTTCTAACAACATTCAAATATTTTCTTACTATATTATTCGTTAATTGCATTCTACAGACTAATGAAGGAACATAAAAAATGTTAGAATTCATAAAACAGCATGCCAAGAGCTGCCCTGTGAACTATTGACTTAAAAACTCAAGAAACTGCTTCTAATTATATATCCTCATTCTCAGTTTATATTCATTTCTCTTAAAAATCCATCCTTTAAAATTGTGTTGTTATTCATCTTATTTATGAAAACTTTAAACTTGTCTTCATGTTCTGTTAATTAGTTTTAATCCGTTAATATGCTCTTATGTAGTACAATGTCTATCATTTTTGATTATATATAAGACGTATTTCTATTTTTTTCTAAATTTTCAAGGGTTATTATTAATTTTCTTTCGATATAATGCAGTTCTAGTGATATTTTCTTTCTATTCAATGAATTTCTTTCTATTTTCTTTCTATTCTTATTCTGTTTCAATATTATGCAGTCTTAGTGATATTTTCTTTCTATTCAAAGGATTTCTTTCTAGTTTCTTTCTATTCTTATTCTGCATCGATATTATGCAGTCTTAGTGATATTTCCTTTCTATTCAAGGGATTTCTTTCTAGTTTCTTTCTATTCATATTCTGTATCGATATTATGCAGTCTTACAGATATTTTCTTTCTATTCAAGGGATTTCTTTCTATTTTCTTTCTATTCTTATTCTGTATCGATATTATGCAGTCTTAGTGATATTTTCTTTCTATTCAAGGGATTTCTTTCTATTCTTATTCTGCATCGATATTATGCAGTCTTAGTGATATTTTCTTTCTTTCAAGGGATTTATTTCTAGTTTCTTTTCTATTCTTATTCTGTATTATTATGCAGTCTTAGGGATATTTTCTTTCTATTCAAGGGATTTCTTTTTATTTCTTTTATTCTTATTCTGTATCGAGATTATGCAGTCTTAGGGATATTTTCTTTCTCTATTCAATGGATTTCTTTCTATTTTCTTTCTATTCTTATTCTATATCGATATTATGCAGTCTTAGGGATATTTTCTTTCTATTCAAGGGATTTCTTTCTAGTTTCTTTCTATTCTTATTCTGTATCGATATTATGCAATCTTAGTGATATTTTCTTTATATATGCAAGGGATTTCTTTCTACTCTTATTCTGTATCGATATTATGCAGTCTTAGAGATATTTTCTTTCTATTCAAGGGATTTTTGTACTTTTCTGTTTTGCCATCATATTTTTTTATTTGTTTTCAGTTTATTTTCCCTTACTTAATGTTAAGAATTTTTTTAATTCTTTTTTATAATTTAAAGATTATCTGTCTCCTGTTGATCTGCCTCCATGTTTTGTAAATAATCTTTAATATATATTAGCCTTTTAATGCCAAGCAATTTCTTTGATTTTTTATTTAATTCTCTTTGAAAGATATCTGACTGGTTATTACATTCTTGATCGTCTTTTAATTTTCTTGTTTTATTTTAATATCATACGCATTTGGAGATTTGTTATCTCATTTAAGGAATTTCTGTATTTTGAGTCGCCATCATATTTTGTTAATTAGATCTAATTCATCACTCTGTTTTAATATTGTGCAGTTTTTGTAATATTTTTATTATGATTCAGGTAATTCTTTATTCTTCTTGCTACTGTTTATTTTTTTATTATGTTATACAATATTTGTGGTTTTTGTTTCATTATCCTGCTTCAGAAATTTACTTATATTCTAGTTAGCTTTAATTTTCTTATTTTTTTTTTTTTAATATTGTGCTGAATCTTTGATTTTTTTTGAAATTCTTTTTGTGATGATTCTGCAATTTGGATTGCCTTTTATATTTTAAATTATTTAAATTTGCCTGCTTAGTATTAATTGTATAGAGTTTCTGTGAGGTTTCTTTTATTTATTCTATTTGTATAACTTCTGTCTTCTCTTGATTTGCTTTTGAATTTAGTCAATTAGAACTAGTTTATATTTTTGTTTCAAAGTTATACAATTTATTTAATACCTTTATTCAATTTAAGTTACTTTTTATTCTTTTGATTTGCCTTTATACTTTCAATTAGATTTAATTTACTTACTCTATTTTAATTTTATGCAATGTTGTGATTATTTTTTTTTTTCAGTTTTAAGGATTTTTATAGTCTTTTGACTTGTCTTTACATTCAAAACATTGTAGACTTGTCTTTACAATGTACTTTGCTTTAATGTTATGCATTTTTGTGTTTATTTTATAATTTAACGAGTTTTTATTATTTTCTGATTTGCCTTTATAATTTGTCAGTTAATTTTAATTTAATATTCCGCTTTAGTTTAATTTAATATTCCGTTTTTAACGATTTCTTTGATGTTTTTACTCTTTAACCAAGAGGTTATTTTAAATTAGCTTTTCTTTCTTTGCTATTTAATAATATGAAACATTTTCCACAATTGTTTTATTGTATATATTTTTAACTTCTAACTTTATTCAAGGGTTTGGTTTATCTTAAGTTTTCCTACTCTCTTTTAATGCTGTGATTTTTAATTATCAATAAAATTTTTGTATTATGGTATATTTATATATGGCGAATTTTACATTTTTAATCTACGTACTTCTCTTTGCATTTTTTTCGGTCAGATATATAGTAAAGATGTGAATATAAATAGTTTAAATTACAATAAGTAAAAGTATTACCATATTTATTACAAAAACATTCCATTTTATTGATTTTATAATTTGATTAGAATATTTAGATAACGGAATTTGTTTAACGAAATTTTCAAATAAGTATCAATCTATATACAGATTTGAGAGAGAAATAATAGATTATGAAATAAATTTCTCTTACGTTTTTAGTTTTAATTATACTTATTTGCAGATAATATTTATTTCTTATTTTATTTTTGGGGTGTAATAAAAGTTATAGAATTTTATTTGTTCAATTCAAAAGTTGTATTTAAACTCTCAATCTTATGCGCAAAAAAACGAACCTAATTAAGATAGAATAATGAAATTAGTATAATTCTGAAATACAGTAACCTACTAACACATATCTTGAAATATATAGTTATATAATATATAAATTAGATTATAAGATATATATATATATATAGTAACACACGAAATAAACTTTTCTACTCTTACATGAGTAAACCAAAAAATGGTGAATTAAATTAATAAAATTTTGCTGGCTTACAAAAACTTTGCAAAATTTTGTTAACCCCTTTGGTCAAAATTTGCTGGTTTACAAAAATTTAGCAAATGGGAGTTACATTAAATTAATAACGTAAAGTCTGCATATTTAAGAAATACGTGATCTCAGAATGATAAACAGATTATAAATCATTTCTTCTTACTAAAGAACTAAAATTATACAAAATATATCTAGGAATTTATTTTGGGAAATTTATTAGTTTACAAGAAACAGCAAGTAACAAATAAAACAAGAAATTAAAGAAACTTGTACCACAACACACAAGAAAGCTTAATATCGGCCTTATATTTACCGTCCTAAGATCAAGCAGCATTCTATAGAAGTCCGTAAGATATCACTTAATGGAAACTAAACAGAATTGTTGTACAAGTAAATTTTTGAGAGTGTGTTTTTCAACAAAATTAAACCATTGGAAAAAATGCCATGTCAACAAGATAAGAATAGAAATCACCTTAGAGTATTTGATTATCGCATCAATATCAGTTTCGACATCTATTAGTTTAAGTGTTCGAAATGGGTCAGGAAATTTAAGTTTAGGTGCGTGTATGAGTACAGTATACAGATAAATAAAAGACAAAACAAAAGCTCTAGAAATCAGTTAAAATAGAAAAATGTGCAATAAATAGTCGTTAAAATAATGCAGATTATAAAATAATGCTACTTAAACTACATAAAATAATGCAAAGGTCTGAATAAAAATAAGTGAACTTGAAATTAGTTAAAGTACAAATAAATTTGCAGCTATAAGTCTTATAAGCTATTGTCATCCCTACAATACAACTTAAAAATAGAGAAATACGGAAGTGTACAAAAGAAAAATGTTAAAATTCCTGCTCCCAATTCGACCATTTTAGCAATTGAAACATTAATTTTCACACCATTCATGTCATCGGGATACATCGCTGGGTGTCTTTACTGGCGTTTAATTGATCAGTGAGTCGTAATAACATATTATAATATTTTTAAAAATATGCAAATATGTGTTCGATAATAATATTGAGCTCAAGGCATTACTTTAAGCTATATTTTTTTGTGTGGGGGGGGAGTTATTTTACTGGCTTGTACTTTATATTTGTAGTTATCTAAATTTTAAAGATGTTTATAAAAACATATTATATTTACAAAAAATATCGAATATATAAGCGCCAAGGCATTTTCCCAAATAAATTACTGCTGATTAGTAAACACTGATATTTTCCAAAACTTTTGCATACATTTTCACATTTGGCATGTAATTATGGCGAAGAAGTATAGTGTTAAAATGACAGATTTCTAAAAAACAAAACTGCTTTCTAAAACAAACCAGAAAATTTATTTACTATTTTAACTTTCACGATAAATCTAGAAAATTATTTCATCTATAGGTGAGCTATAAAATTATTAAAATTAGACTATTAATTATATAATTATATTTTAACAAAACCATTTTATAGCACTATTCATTGTATATATATATTACATAGCGCACAATAATTTGAAATTGATTTTTGGCACTCATATATATATATATTCCATTTAATTTCTAAAGACACTTTATTTAAGACAATAAGAGTGTATGTTAAGATATTTCAAAATTTGAACGGGTACGTCTTATTAATTATACTTATAATAATTTTATTTAACATATTTTGATATGAGTTTAAATAAATATTATCAAAAAATCAGGCTTCAGTTTTTTGCAATTTCATTTATGAAAAGATTACAAAAGTTACAAAACAGGCTACAATTACAAAATTTTGAAGCCCAAATAACATCGAACGAACAATGTAGAATGTTACTGCTTTGAATCACTGATGTTGGTCTCAATAGCTTATTTCTCACTGAATATTCTTTTAGAATGCATTTAAATTCCACATGTATATGGATGCATGTATATTCCAGTATTACTTAAGAACTAATTAAATTATTTTTCCTGAATTTATTAATTCAAACCAAAAATTTTTACTAAAAATTACAAATAAAAAGTTTAATAATTATTTTTGAGTTATATAAAGACCTTATTTTTTGCCATCAGATTTTTCACTGCCAAAGGGTGGCAGTCTTAAATACTGACCGACATCATTAGTTAAGCTATCGTAAAAAAAAAAGCAGAAAATTTACAGTATTAGTTTTTAATTTATTTTCAATACAATATTTTTTAATACGCAGATATTTTTTCTTTATAAAATTTCCAAAACTAAAAGGTTTTATTCTGCATTTGGGATATGCCGTATCATGTTGCTAAGAAATTCGTAATGGATATCTTTTGAAAAATTTATTTTAGTCAGGAAAATATTTTTAACATCAATAAATACTAAGTGTGCATTAAATCACAGAGATATTCGAAAGCACGTATCAACATAAAAAAATGAAAGAATTTTGAAACAAATATATTTTTAGAATTTCTGCTTAGAGAATTAAATTTTTGTTATTTTTTCATTTCTGATATTGCAATGACTTCCTGGTTACTTTTCTTCTGGTATGGCTTCTTTTTTTCTCCATAGTATATTAAATGATTTTCCTATTTACTGATACAACTAACAACCTTAAAAATTTTGAGAGCTTCTATGTCCCACAACAGGGAGAACCACTACAGGTACAGAGCTACTATGTCCCACTACAGGGAAAGCCTCTGAAGAATTTTCGGTTTTATCACATAAAAATTTGAGTTTTCTTAACAAGACATCCCTTTCTGGTATTACAAATAAAGCGAGTTCTTTTTCATCAGTAAACAAATTGAAAGAAAGAGAAAAGTCAACTCAAAGCTTTTAGAATGTTCTCAGTTAGAGAGGTTAAAACTGAAAGACTTAATCTATAGATTAACATCTCTTTTTTTAACTGAAGTTAAATTTGTTTTACTAAATGATGTGAAGTTGTTTCCTAAAAATCAATTAACGACTTGAGAAACTTTTCGATATCTGCATTTCCTTTCTTTGAAAGTTTCTAACAGATGTGGATTTCAGTATACGGTTGTATTCTATTTCAAGGGATACCAAAAAGAAAATTGGCTTGTCCCTGAAGGAAACGTCCATTTAAAAGAATTTTGACTTAAAAACAAGTAATATTATTAATTTATTTTAGGCACGTTTCACTTGGGATTTCCTTTAACAATGCTAAGGGTATACGAAAATTCGTTAAAATAATTTGCTTCCCACTGCCGTTTTTCACTGAAATTTTATTGACTTCGATTGCATCAGACAATGATAATTAATGCTGTAAAAAGTATCTAGAACTATAATATATGAAAAAGGTTTGAAAGTTATAAACATTTTCTATGAAAATTCAAATTTAGTGAACCAATTTATATAAGCAATTATTCAAATCGTTTCTAGATTTCTCCTTTTATTTAAGTAGATTAATAGCTTAATATCATCTTCATTGTAAGTAAACAACAACACATCTTACAGTTTTACAGCTGATTTGCATTAATTGTGTGTAATATAAGTTTCTCAATTTATTTATATGTTTCAGAAGAGTGTATAAAAAATAAAGAAAACATGATATTTGAAAACAGAGGGTTTATTTAAAATTATTCATTACAGTCTGTCATTTTTTTTTTTTTTTTTAATTTTAGGGGTTTTTACATTTATAATTGAATTCTGTACGTCATAGTGTCATATTTTAAATATATATGTGCAAGTGGTGGTTCGAAAAGAAAACTGAATTAGCCCTACAATCTCCATATCTTCATCCTCATAAAAATGAAACAAAAGCGAAGACAAATCTTCCTCAAACATACAAGTATCTTCATTTCATTGAGTAAATTTGAAATTACTCTTTTCTTCAGATTTTATTGTCTACAAGCGATGTCAGAAACTTCGTTTTTGTTTGAAATGTGAGGTTTATTTGTAGCTTATCGTAATAGGTATTCAACGTTACGCATTCTTCAAATATATATTCAATATTTATATATATATATATATATATATATATATATATGAGTGTTCCTAGGAGATATCTGAAATTCAGTTCGAAGCATCAGAAAAGTGGTTTTTTTGTTGAGTTCTGTCGAAGAATACCTTGCTTTAATTTATGAAACCTCCCTTTTTGGGAATTTCCTCCATTACTGTCATCAGCTTTTCACCCTTGAATGACATCCACCACAGTTGTTTTTGGAATCCCAAAAGACCTATTGCTCAAGCATTATTCGGTACCTCTAAGTAATCTTAAGTTGGAATTGCCCCTTATTGCTGTTATCGATGGAATTTATCTAGACGATCCCAGTGATGTTACAATCTAAGGGCACTTAGTATTTTTGTTTGTTTTGAAAAGTGTTTTTATTTCCTTGGAGATTTCCTGTAATTTGTGGAAAAGTAATATTAATTCAGAAAACGAAGGAAAGTTAATAACTAGACAACTTCAGCAAGTATTCTTTTTTTTTTTTCCATAAAATATTTTTAAATGTTATCCTGAGTTTTTAATCTCAGGATATTTAAAAGACTGTATAGTAATATGTTGATACATGTGAATTAAATTTGTGCAGACGTATAAAATAAAAATCATTTTACACGTCTGCACAAATTTAATTCATATGTATCAACATGTTACTATACAGTCTTACTTAAATATCCTGAGATTAAAAACTCACAACTTTCAAAAACACTTTTATCACATTTGAAAGAATTCATTGTTTTTTAATGCGTCTTCACATATAAATGAGATTTCCTTTTTATTCATCATTAAAAAATCAATACATTTTAGTTGCTTTCCATTCAACATATTTTTCCTACTTTTATACCATCTGCTGCCCATACCAATTTCTTTTCTTTCTAAATTCCAGATAAGTTTTTACAAGGAATATCTTTTCATATTTTTCTAAAAAAATAAATCTCTTCATCTGCTATTTTATTAAACAAAGTAAGGAAATTAATCAATCTTTAGGAAACAAATTGAAAAATTATAATAATTAAGTACGACTTTCAATTATATTTTGATCAAAACAGTAATTAATTATCGTGTACTATAAAATTTGAGATTATTAATATTAACACCACAACGTTAAATGTAACATCGTAAGGCTTCAAAATTATTATCATTATATTTAGAATTTTCGACGTTTCGAAGTAACATTATTTTATTAGCCAAACTATTTTCAAAACCTCCGCAAAAGCTCATTGATGAAAAAAATGAAATCTTATAAGCATCCTAAAAAAAGTATAAATACTGTATAAGATAAGTTATTTTTACGAAAAGTTCAATATTGTTAATTATTAAAATAATATATCTATACATACACATATATATATATATATATATATATATATATATATATATATATATATATATATATATACAGGGTGATTACAAAACACTTTCTCGATATATAAGTCCCTAGCTATAATAGAATTCTCGGATACTGAATGAAATTTTGGTTTAAAATATTTTAAAGGAAGTTTTCAAGAATCATATAAAAAACAGTAATTAAACTCAAACAGATATGCTGTTACAGTGATACGAATTTCAAATAGAACACCTACTGTTTTTATTGGAATGTGATCTCTATAGGGAAAAACCATAAATAGAGTTGGAATGGTATATGAAGCATGAAAATATCCTGCGATAAACAGACTAAGTAGAAAAGTGAAAAACAACCAATAAAGACAGAGAAGCAGCAGAAAGCAAAACATTTTGATGTGTGTCACAAATTTCCCACTGACCTCCTTCATACACGATGACACTTTGCATGCGGCAGATGGTTGATAGCACTGAAGCGCGTATCATGGCAAGAGGAATCTGACGTCTGATGACATCTTTCAAATCAGATGCAGTTTGTGTATTGAATGCATACACTTCAGATTTCAGGTATCCCTACAGTAAAATGTTCTATCTGACGCCGTGGTATGCAAGATGGCGCTCATCCATTTGTGAGGTCAAATATTTCTTAGCCCAACATTTTGGTTATAGAATTATCTCCTGCAATTTCACGTTTCAATGGTTTGTGTTTTGGCTATCTCGCACCCTGTAGTTTGTTTATAAACTATCGTGAAAACATTCAAAAAATATTTTATATGCTTCCAATTTATAAACCTTATTGCGCAGGGATCTGCAAGAGATCGTCAAAAGCAAGAAAGTTCCTAATTTATGAACAATAAGCACCATGAATAAGAGTTGAGTATCATGAAGAATCAAACAGCCTAATATTTAGTAATCAAAGAAAGAGAAAAAGAAGGAAACCTTCAAAGCAAGATTTCCAAAATGTGTTATCATGAAGAATCAAATACCCAAATGTTTAATAATCAAAGAAAGAGAAAAACAAAAGAAAACCTTCAAAGAAAGATTTCTAAAATGCGTTATCATGAAGAATCAAATAGCCTGATAATTAATAATCAAAGAAAAGAGAAAAAAAAAAGAGAACCTTCAAAGCAAGATTTCTAAAATGAGTTATCATGAAGAATCAAATAGCCTGATATTTAATAAACAAGGAAGAGAAAAAAAAGAAAACCTTCAAAGCAAGATTTCAAAATGCGTTATCATAAAGAATCAAATACCCTAATATTTAATAATCAAAGAAAGAGAAAAAAAGAAAACCTTCAAAGCAAGATTTCTAAAATGCGTTATCATGAAGAATCAAATAGCCTGATATTTAATAATCAAAGAAAGCGAGTAAAAAAGAAAACCTTCAAAGCAAGATTTCCAAAATGTGTTATCATGAAGAATCAAACAGCCTGATATTTAATAATCAAAGAAAGAGAGAAAAAAATAAAACCTTCAAAGCAAGATTTCCAAAATGTGTTATCATGAAAGAATCAAACAAACCTGATATTTAATAATCAAAAAAAGAAAAAAAAAAAGAAAACCTTCAAAGCAAGATTTCCAAAATGCGTTATCATGAAGAATCAAATAGCCTGATATTTAATATTCAAAGAAAGAGAGAAAAAAAGAAAACCTTCAAAGCAAGATTTCCAAAATGCGCTATCATAAAGAATCAAATAAACTAATATTTAATAATCAAAGAAAGAGAAAAAAAAAAAACCTTCAAAGCAAGATTTCTAAAATGCGTTATCATGAAGAATCAAATAGCCTGATATTTAATAATTAAAGAAAGAGAAAAAAAAAAAAAAAATGAATCATGAAGAATCAAATAGCCTCAAAGAAAGATTTTCAAAAGATTTCAAAATCATCAAAAGAATCAAATAGCCTTATATTTAATAATCAAAGAAAAGAGAAAAAAAGAAAACCTTCAAAGCAAGATTTCCAAAATGCGTTATCATGAAGAATCAAATAGCCTGATATTTAATAATCAAAGAAAGAGAAAAAAAAAAACCAAACCTTCAAAGCAAGATTTCAAAATGCGTTATCATAAAGAATCAAATAGCCTGATATTTAATAATCAAAGAAAGAGAAAAAAAAAAGAAAACCTTCAAAGCAAGATTTCAAAATGCGTTATCATGAAGAATCAAATAAGATTTCAAAATGCAAATATTTAATAATCAAAGAAAGAGAAAAAAAAAGAAAACCTTCAAAGCAAGATTTCTAAAATGCGTTATCATGAAGAATCAAATAGCCTGATATTTAATAATCAAAGAAAGAGAAAAAAAAAAACCTTCAAAGCAAGATTTCTAAAATGCGTTATCATGAAGAATCAAATAGCCTGATATTTAATAATCAAAGAAAGAGAAAAAAAAAGAAAAAAAAGCAAGATTTCTAAATCAAGAAGTATCAAATAGCCTGATATTTAATAATCAAAGAAAGAGAAAAAAAAAAACCTTCAAAGCAAGATTTCCAAAATGTATTATAATGAAGAATCAAAAGCCTGCAAGATTTTCATTTAATAATCAAAGAATTTAATAATCAAAAAAGAAAAAAAAGAAAACTTTCAAAGCAAGATTTCTAAAATGCGTTATCATGAAGAATCAAATAGCCTGATATTTAATAATCAAAGAAAGAGAAAAAAAAAGAAAACCTTCAAAGCAAGATTTCTAAAATGCGTTATCATGAAGAATCAAATAGCCTGATATTTAATAATCAAAGAAAGAGAAAAAAAAAGAAAACCTTCAAAGCAAGATTTCAAAATGCGTTATATCATGAAGTATCAAATAGCCTGATATTTAATAATCAAAATAAAAAAAAAAAGAAAACCTTCAAAGCAAGATTTCCAAAATGCGTTATCATGAAGAATCAAATAGCCTGATATTTAATAATCAAAGAAAGAAAAAAAAAAAGAAAACCTTCAAAGCAAGATTTCTAAAATGTGCGTTATCATGAAGAATCAAATAGCCTGATATTTAATAATCAAAGAAAGAGAAAAAAAAGAAAACCTTCAAAGCAAGATTTCCAAAATGCGTTATCATGAAGAATCAAATAGCCTGATATTTAATAATCAAAGAAAGAGAAAAAAAAAGAAAACCTTCAAAGCAAGATTTCCAAAATGCGTTATCATGAAGAATCAAATAGCCTGATATTTAATAATCAAAGAAAGAGAAAAAAAAAAAAGATTTCCAAAATGTCAAAGAATCAAACAGCTTGATTTCTTCAAAAATGCGTTATCATAAGAATCAAATAGCCTGATATTTAATAATCAAAAAAGAAAAAAAAAAAACCTTCAAAGCAAGATTTCCAAAATGCGTTATCATGAAGAATCAAATAGCCTGATATTTAATAATCAAAGAAAGAAAATAATTCAAAGCAAATTTCTAAAAATGCGTTATCATGAAGAATCAAAAAATAATCAAAGAAAGAGAAAAAAAGAAACCTTCAAAGCAAGATTTCTAAAATGCGTTATCATGAAGAATCAAAAGATAGCCTCAAATAGCCTGATATTTAATAATCAAAGATATTTAAAATAATCAAAGAAAATAGAGAAAGAAAAAAGAAAAACCTTCAAAGCAAGATTTCTAAAAATGCGTTATCATGAAGAATCAAATAGCCTGATATTTAATAATCAAAGAAAGAGAAAAAAAAAAAGAAAACCTTCAAAGCAAGATTTCTAAAATGCGTTATCATGAAGAATCAAATAGCCTGATATTTAATAATCAAAATGAAAAAAGAAAAAAAAAAGAAAAATGCGTTATCATGAAGAATCAAATAGCCTTCAAAGAAAGAGAAAAAAAGAAAACAAAGATTTCTAAAATGCGTTATCATGAAGAATCAAATAGCCTGATATTTAATAATCAAGAAAAAAAAAAAAAAAAAACCTTCAAAGCAAGATTTCTAAAATGCGTTATCATGAAGAATCAAATAGCCTGATATTTAATAATCAAAAAGAAAAGAGAAAGAAAAAAAAAAAAATGTTATCATGAAGAATCAAATAGCTTCAAAGAAAGCAAAGATTTCTAAAATGCGTTATCATGAAGAATCAAATAGCCTGATATTTAATAATCAAAGAAAGAGAAAAAAAAAAGAAAACCTTCAAAGCAAGATTTCCAAAATGCGTATCATCATCAAATACCTAATATTTAATAATCAAAGAAGAAAAAAAAGAAAACTTTCAAATAGCAAGATTTTCAAAATGCGTTATCATAAGTCAAATAGAATTTAATAATCATAGAAAAAAAAAAGAAAACCTTCAAAGCAAGATTTCCAAAATGCGTTATCATGAAGAATCAAATAGCCTTGATATTTAATAATCAAAGAAAGAGAAAAAAAGAAAAAAAGCTTCAAAGCAAGATTTCTAAAATGCGTTATCATGAAGAATCAAATAGCCTGATATTTAATAATCAAAGAAAGAGAAAAAAAAGAAAACCTTCAAAGCAAGATTTCAAAATGCGTTATCATGAAGAATCAAATAGCCTGATATTTAATAATCAAAGAAAAGAAAAAAAAAAACCTTCAAAGCAAGATTTCTAAAATGCGTTATCATGAAGAATCAAATAGCCTGATATTTAATAATCAAAGAAAGAGAAAAAAAAAAAAAAAAACCTTCAAAGCAAGATTTCTAAAATGTTATCATGAAGAATCAAATAGCCTGATATTTAATAATCAAATAGAAATATTTAATAAAAGAAAGAGAAAACCTTCAAAGCAAGATTTCAAAATGTGTTATCATGAAGAATCAAATAGCCTGATATTTAATAATCAAAAGAAAGAGAAAAAAAAAAAAAAAATTTCCAAATGCGCGATCAAAGCAAGATTTTAATAATCAAAGAATGCGTTATCATGAAGAATCAAAAATGCGTTATCATGAAGAATCAAATAGCCTTTAATAATCAAAGAAAGAGGAAAAAAAAACAGAAAACCTTCAAAGCAAGATTTCCAAAATGTGTTATCATGAAGAATCAAACAGCCTGATATTTAATAATCTTTGGTACCACAGGCTTCTGGTTCTAATCCTGGCGGAGGCTTGGATGTTTGTGAGTGGTTCGGAATCCACGTTGTAGTAAAGGTAGATCCCGGTGAAATTAGCTTAGAGTGTGTACAAAATGACCGCAAAGCAACAAACCAAACTCCTTCTAGATAGGAATAAATTGTCACCTTAAAACCACTGATATTGTCACCTTTTAAAACCACTGATATTGTCACCTTAAAATCACTGATAGGATCTCATGGGCAATCTCGAAATCCATTTGATAGACTTAAATTACAGATTTTAAATCTGGACTTTTTTTTAAATTTTGTTAATTTATTTTTTTTGCAATTTTGGTCACATGTGTCTAGTTAATATTCATTTATGTAACTTAAATTAGTCATCTTTATCATACATAGGGTGATACAACGGTCATGGAAAGGTGAGGAATGCTACAGCTTTCTAAAATATATCTTTTTTTTTTTTTTTTTGCATAGGCATATATGGTCGGAAGTGAAGCGTTGTGAAACGAATATACTTTGAAACAAATTTGTTGCAACAGCCAGGCAGAATGCGTCAACTGATACCTGTCCAGCTACGGGTTTAAAGTAAACCAAACCAAACCTAATGGTACAGATATGCGACTGATTGGCGTTTATCAACGAGAACAGTAATTTAAACTGCTACTTTTAGTTTTTAATTTTTTTTAAAACTACTGTATTGCAAAACAATTTTAGTTTTATTTTAAATTTTTTAGAGAAACCTAAATTAATATTACGACAAAATAAACCTCGCAAATAAATAAATAAATGTGTTCAAATTCTCGCGTACCTGACGAATTTTTTAAAATCTATCAAACATTTTTGAATCAAAATAAACTTCAGGATAAAAATTAGGTGAAACATCAGATCGCTTATTTCCTTGATGATGATAAAAAAAAATTAACGCTATTCCTGAAATGTTTTTCCTTCGCATCAAATCTTCTGTGAGTCAACCATCCGGAAATTATGTTTTTTTTTTTTTGCGCTGGAAATATTTTCAGAATTCCAGAATAAAAATTATTTCTAATGCAGCTGACAATACAGAGACTTGTCTTCATAAGCAAGGCCTGCGCCGCTATTACTCATTTAACACTACCCAGGTAGCACGTGTAGCTAGAAGATATGCTACAGATGCACGTAACACTACCCCACAACGCTCTACTGTCCTATAATACCATGATCTACGGCTTAAAGTTTATTCCGAACCACTACAAACATCCATGGAAGCGGCGGGATTCGAACCCGAAAAACCTGTGGTACCCAGCGCCAGAGAGCTAGCTTATCGGACATCACCCCCCTTTAAAATAATAATTATTAACTCAAATTCTTAAACTAAAATTCATTAATTTAATTAAAATTAAATTATTAATTCAAATTCATTCATTTAAATACTTCTCATTTTAATAACACGATCACGATTTACAAGAAATGAATTATGGAAAAAAAAATCCTTTCCTTTAATTTCTCAAAATTTTCCAAAATACAAATCTACCTGAAAATTGAGACTTTTACTTTCGCACTCATATCAAGTTAAAGAAAATATGCTTGTATTTTGAAAGTATAATAGAATAATTAATTCAGTAAATTAAATGAAATGTATCGATCTATTTTTACTAAGGAATTTCTCATTTCTTAAAATCGGTTCGATATTTCAATTCTGAACTTCTACGATTTCTACGATTGCACTGTCATACCAGGAACAACTCGCTAGTTCGCACGCGACACATTCAGGAAGAAATCAAAAAAAGACATCAAGGAAGTCTGCTTGGTATGTAGATGATCGAATCAAATGCGAGTTATGTTTGTTTGTTTATCCTTTTACAGGAAAGCAGAGATATGTGTTACAGCTGATGGCATTCTAACCATTAACTGATAAGGTAAACCCGACTAGATGAATGAATGCTATTTTTGCGTGTTTTTACGAATTTCAGTCAATTGAAGAAAGTTATTTATTTATAAACTTCAGAAGAGATGGATGGAGTTTATATGCTTGGTTTTTTTTTTTTTTTGTTGTTTTTTCTAATGCAGCAGGCAAACACTTAGATAGTTGCCTTTGATGCCCGAAGGCAAGCGCTGCACCAATGTACTCACTTAGCACTACCCAGAAGGAAGCTTGAGGCTACGGACGCGGAGTAACACTACCCCGTAACGCTCTACGATCCTCTTAGACCGGGACCTACGGTTTAAAGTGGATTCCGAACCACTGCAAACATCCATGGCACCTCCGAACTCGAACCCGAAACCTGTGGTACCGCGCGCCAGAGAGCTAGTAGAGAAATTTTTATAGTATGCTGAATTTCAGAATTTCTTGTATACCATTTCGCAAAAGTAATTCGCTAAAAAATGATGTTTTTAAGAGTTTCATTATTTAAATTTGATTTAGCGGCATAAGACCAGACCGGACAAGCATAAGGATAGCACTATATAAAATAGAATTATGTTATTTCTGCTCATTGTTAATGAGAGGAAGATTTTTCTAAAAGTATGTAAATTTATTAAGATAAAACTGCAGCTTTTATTACAATCGGTTAAATACCTCTGGTTTCGTTTGCATTCTATTTGTAATTTTTTTTCTAATGCAGCTGGCAAGCATAGACAGCTTGATCTTTTGATGCCTTAAGGCAAGTGCTGCAGAGATGTACTCACTTTGCATTACCCAGGGGCGCGTGTAACTTGAAGATAAGCCACGGAGTAACAATGCCCCCGCAACGCTCTACGACCCTATTAGACCGGGACCTACTTTTTAAAGTGGATTCCGAACCACTACAAACATCCATGGCACCGCCGGGACTCGAACCCGAAACCTGTTGTACCAAGCGCCAGAGCGCTAGCCACTCGGCCATTCAGACCCCTTCTATTTGTACAATAATACACTCCTTTTGTCTCCGCGACCGTGGCTTATCTTCAAGTTACACGCGCCCCTGGGTAATGCAAAGTGAGTAACGTCTGTGCAGCGCTTGCCTTAAGGCATCCAAGACCAAGCTGTCTAAGTGTTTGCCAGCTGCATTAGAAGGAAGAAAAAAACATTCATTTTGTTGGAAATTAAAATCTTTAATGTTAGAGGGATGTGTATCTCTATTATTTTGAATTATTCGTTAAGACTTTATAATGTATTTTTGTTCGTAGCAGAACAAAATAAATCGCATTATTAAAATTAATTTATCCACTGTACGCCTATTGCTAATCATTGATATGTTGGAGTGACTTCGGTGTAAATGACATTAATGATTATATATCCAAAATATGAGGACATATTTGTAGAACACATAAATTAATTTTTATTACTTACAATTTAGTCTTTACAATTTTAAAATTTTATTAAATTAAATTGTTTTACATGAATTAAATAAAATTAAAATGCAATAAAAATTTGCAAAAGAAATAGTTAAAATTTACGCTATCGAAAAGTGCTTAATTTGTAATAATAATAATTTGGCTTGGTTTTTTTACATATTTTTTTTTTCATAGGCTAATTAGACCGCGACCTACAGTTTAACGTGGATTCCCTCCCAGAGTTCAGGTTCCAATCCATGCTACCGCCAGGATTGGAACCTGAACCCTGTAATACCAAAGACCATAAGACTAGTCAATTGATCACCAGGCCGCATAGTAATAATGAAGCAATTATTTTTCTATATTTACTTTGCCATAAATATTTTTTTTTTGTGTGATAACAAAAGTTCTATGAATATTACTAAAAATTAATTAAATTTATTTTACTCAATTACAATTTTATCAGGAAAAGTTAATTATGTGAATTAAACTATAAGATAATATATTGAAAGAATATTCCACAGAAAAAAGTGACAATTATCAAATTAAGAAAGTAACATTACCAAGTTGCATATAATATTTGTTGTTTCTTATCCCACTGGGTCGACTGTAATATATAGACCAAGTTCAAAAACTTGTGTGGACCTCATGGAAAGAGAGGAAAAAGGGGCAGCTTCTGTTGTGAAGGAAAATCCGTAGATAAAAAGTCTGACTTGGCTCCGTGACGCTGATTTTTTACGGGGTAGGGTTTTTCAGCCTTACGCCCAACGCTTTATATTCATATTAGATTGGGACCTACGGTTTAAAGTGGATTTCGAACCACTGCAAACATCAATGGCACTGCCGGAGACAGAACCAAAACCTGTTGTACCGAGCTTATAATATTTAAAAGTTATAATGAAAAAGAGTAATAGGAACGAGGTATTTCAGAATTGTTAAGATATGGAAATATCCCCAGAACATATATTTATCTGTCCAACTATTATAATGGCACTTAAAATGTTAAATTTTCATAAAAAAAGCTATAATGTTAAAATCTATTATGGTAATTACAATTAATTAGCTTATGTATAGAAAATGCAAGTCATCAAGATATGCAAGATACATACGAGATACAAGAACATACAAGATGCAACAAGCTATAATACGTATTTTCGTATTATTTGGTTTTCTGTGGTTCACCACAGATTTCATTATTTAAATTGCTCATGAAATATTTGTATAAAAATAAGTTTATGATGGATTTATACAATTCATGCTAAGAGTTTTGAGATCTTTGTGGACTTTGGAACAGGACAAATTAATATTATTATTTTTTTTTTCAATTTGCCTAAAGTAAGATCATGTTTCCTGTATGAGTTAATCACTTTTGTTGTATTAAAACATGTACGGATGTAACTTTGAGAAATATGTTGGAAAATATTTATATACTTCATTATTTAAGTCTATGAATGCCAAGATAAACAATTCCATTGCAAAAACAAGTATTTCTTATTTTGTAGTTGGAAACAAAATCTATTATCTCAACATTTAAGAAGATATAACTGGTTCATTGTAGAAATAGAATTACTGTAACATATGTCTATGATAAACCTTCAGAAATCAAAGTGTGTTTGTTAGTGTGAATGTTTGACGAAAATGTCAAAACTCAAAAATCGATTTTGCCCTTTAATCATTGTATTAAATTGATGGACAAAAAGTCGAGTTAGAAGAAGTGACCAAAGTATTGTTTTCCTTAGTGATAAAGTTGTCACCAATCCCAGGAATTCATTCAATGGACAATTTAGAGAACTCATGGTAATTCCAAGTAAAATAAAAATAACCTCTTTAATTAACATTCTTGTAATGCGAAGACATCGTATGATAAAGCAGGTCGGTTTATTATTAGATTTTTGCATCTGAATACGAACCTAATGAATACCCATGCATGTGTGAGCCATCAAAGAATCATGCCAGACTTGACTGGAGGTAATGGCTTGTGTCTGATTCGCATACCACGGACCTATTTCAGCCCATTTACATGTAATGAAACCCGAAGCTGGTCAATTTCTGTGCCTAAATATACGTTTGGCCGTGTACATGGCAACACATGCCCGTTTGATTTCCTGCCTTTGTCATGGCAGTCGCCAAGAAACCAGCCAGGAGATTGATGGACGTGATTGAAAGTGTATGGCGGCTAATCGCCTCTGGTTGAATAAAATGTGTATAAAAGACCAGAAATCTGTGTCGGTGGCTGCGTTATTAGCTGGGTCACGCGCCGTTGCTTGCTGTTACAATTCCATCGCTATGACAACGTTTGTCTGCGTTTTTTTTTTTTTTTTTACCACACCTAATGAGGTAACTACTCACGTTCTCAGTTGATGCTCTTCTTATGCTGCTGCTATCCCTCCCTCTGTTTTCCCACGTAAAAAGAAATGCCAGCGCAACTTCCTTTTTTAACCATGATTTTTAACTTCCAGGTAATGCCGATTGTGTAGTAACCAGTCCAGAAGACACTGTAAAAGATGATTGTTTGGCAATGATTCCTTTTTTTCTTGGAAGCTCTTTGGTGTAGTCATTGCGATCTTTAAGGCAACCAATAATTTAATTTTTTCGGTTGCAAACAGCTTAACGATTAATTATCTTTGTTGACCAGGTTTTCTATAAATATAACTCATTTTAATACTTCAGTTAAGAATTGAAAAATAAAGCCCAGATTTATACTACTGTGTCCAAAAAGTAAGACCCGTTTTCAATTTAAAATTTCCGGGACTTATGGAATTTCAAATTTTGTTTCCTCCCTAAACTCAAAAGACCACTCCGGGGACAAATTTTTGAGTCGATTGAAGAGATTCAAAGTGAATTGCCGCGCGCTTTGAAGGCCATCCCAGCTGATGACTTCTTAGCATGCATTGAGGATCGGAAAAAGTAGGCGTAAGTGCATTGTGTCCGAGGGGATTACTTTGAAAGCGATGAAATAAATTTGGAAGAATAAATAAAATGTTTTTCAAAAAAAAAAATAATTGTCTTACTTTCTGGCACAGTAGTACGTGGGTTCCAATAATATTTTCAACTGAGTTCATTACCAGGTTATTGTGAACCAGTTTATATAATTCTATTTTTATCTAATTTATATCCTATATTTCAAATAAAAAAGGCTGAATGTTTAATAATAACATGACATGGCGGAATAAAAAGGAGGTAACTACTCACGTTCTCAGTTGATGCTTTTCTTATGCTGCTGCCGTCCCTCCCTCTGTTTTTCCACGTAAAAAGAAATGCCAGCGCAACTTCCTTTTTTTTACCATGATTTTTAACTTCCAGGTAATGTCGATTGTGTAGTAAACAGTCCAGAAGACAATGTAAAAGATGATTGTTTGGCAATGATTCCTTTTTTTTTTTTTTCTTGGAAGTTTTTGGTTTAGTCCAGGGGTGGCCAACCCGCCTTGATTATTTTTCCAAACGTGAGATTTGTCACACTTTCAAAAATATATTTATTTTTATAATGGCCAAAGTAGTGAAATCGAATGTTATTAAAAAATACATTATGTGTCTACCCCTATATATTCAAAAATGAACTGTCGAAATAATGAGAAAAAAATTAACTTTTATTTTATAACAATATTCTTGCGAATATGGGACAGATATTGCCTGTTTTATTAATGAGTTTACAGTTATGACTTCGCAGAATAATTAAATTATGTTCTGCGAACTCATCGCACGCGCATCTTTCAACATCTAATATAGCAGGTCCTATGTGTCACTTTAAGTCACCTCAGTGACGCAATGACCATCCCTAGATACGCACAGTTGATTGTTGATAGCAGAGCAAACTAGACTCTTAGTTTAAGTTGTTAGCGCTTTTGGTTCAAATCACACCTGCGAATCGATTTTTTTCTAAAATGAAATTGGCCAAACACAAACATGCTCAAACATAACGGAAGCTAACCTGCAGCACCCATTACAATGAGCAAATAACCAAATTGAGATCGATTTGCAAAAGCTAAGTGAAAGCGTGGAGAAACACATATCGCACTAGTGAAATAAATATTTTTTAATGATTTCAGTTTTTTCTTATTTCGTTTATATTTATATATTTCTTATATTTCATGTTTAGCATTATATATTTCTTTACAATGTGCGTTTAGTATCATTATTATTTATATTACCTATGTTCACATGTAAGAATAATAGTAAACACAAAATAATAACTCATTATGTTTCAATTTTTCATTCCAAAAAAATGTCTACAAGGGGTTTAAATCTAATATGGTGATATATCAATCATTCATATGCTGCCCGCGGAGTTAGCATGCATTTCCAAAGTGACCTGCAAGATCATTTGGGTTGGCCACCCCTGGTTTAGTCATTGCCACCTTTAAGGTAACTATAATTTAATGCTTCTGCTGCAAATAACTTAACAATTAATTATTTACCGACCAGGTTCTCTATAATTATCATTCATTATAATAGTTTTGCTATGAATTAAAAAAAAATAAAGAACAGATTTACTTGGGTTACTATAATATTTTAAACTGAGTTTATTACTAGGTTATTGCGTACCAATTTATACAATTTTATTTTTATTTAATTTATATAATATTTAAAATAAAATATGCTGAATGTTTAACAATAACTTGACGTATAGGGATTAAAAAGTTATTAAATTATACTTGTATAAATAAATTCAATTGAAAATGTTAACCATGTGAAAATTAATATAAAGAAGTCACAAATATTTCTTCTGTTGGAAAAAAAATCGGGAACAACGAAATATTATTTAATATATTAGTTATATATATTCACATATTTTTCTTCTTAATTCATAATTTTCTTTAGCATACAAAGTAATTTCAGTTAGAAAATAAACTTATAATCTAAGCTTCTAAATATTTACTTTTTTTCAATTTAATTTCTATAATTCATATATATATAAATATTGGCAATAGGCGTACAGTACAGTTTGCAAGTAAAATATGGAAAAAAAAAAACATGGTTAACAATATTTAAAGATTTTTTAATAATTCTCTGATTATTAGTGAAATATTAATATTTCTTGCGATAAAAATTACAAAAAAAATAATAATAATAAATAAAATATTAAATAAAAAATAACGAGAATGTAAGAATGTTTATGATTTTTTCAAATCCATTTTCAAGTATATTAAATCAAAAAAGAAAAAAAAAACCTCACACTCACCTCAAAGTGGAAATTACAAGGTTATAAAATTTACAATTGAATAGCTACTATTTTGCAAGGTTTCAAATCATTGAAACACTGTTATATTCTGACGAAGTGACAATGATGTCATTGAAAGGACACATTTATGCGGTTAACCGCAAAGGAATTGCCACCGTATACATGTTGATCAAAAACATTTTAAGCACGTTTTCTAACTTGAAACTAATTATAGAAATTGTCAAAATGGATAGATAATAACAAAATGAAAGCAAAACGTCTAAAAGTTGATTCATGGCACTATAATTAAATAGGAGAGATACAAATAATTCGATCATTAAAATACGATCATTTTTACACACTAGTTTTGATATTAAGTAGCGTTAAGTAAGTAGCAATAAAATGTAAATACTTTTTTGAAATACGATCATTAAAATACGATCATTTTTACACACTAGTTTTGATATTAAGTAGCGTTAAGTAAGTAGCAATAAAATGTAAATACTTTTTGAAATATTTGGAATAAAAATTGAAACCTTTTTTTTTTTTTTTAAGGTTGGAATATCTTAATATTTATAAAGTATTTTTGTGAAGTAAAGTATTATTAAGTAGGTAAAGTGGTATATTGTAGTAAGTAAAGTAATATAAAATAAAAAGTAAAGTGAATGTAGTAAAGTAGTAAGTAAAATAGTATATTGTAAAATAAAGTATTTTTAAAGGAAGTAGCAATAAAATGTAAATATGTTTTTTGAAATACTTTCAATAAAAATTGAAACATTTTTTTTTGAAGGTTAGGTTGGGATTTATTAACATTTAGATGTCACGAAAGATAAATTCAGGGCAAGTATTTTTTAAATAAAACTCATAAATAAACAGTGGTGCGATCGAAAAAATTTGTGGTGCGAAATTATATTACGTAAGTGCAAATAAAATAAAATTAAATTTGCAAAATGTTATAAATAGCATGAATAATTTCTTTAATATTTAAACATTAAAATCTCTTATATAATACATATTTTTCATTTATTGTTGAATGTTTATGGAGTAAAGTTGAGGAGATCATTAGAATGAAAATATAAGATAGTTTTCCTCTTTAATAGTATTAAATTAGAAATCTGTGTTAATTTTTGTCCTTGTCTTTAAGGGTAACTTAGTAAAACAACAATTTTTTTTTTTTTTTATATAAATTTCCGACTATATTAGTGTTATGTGACAAAAATACGTACAAATATATATATAATAGTGTTTCTCTATACTATTAGCTAACAATTTGAAATATTATTCCTGAATTGACATTAGTTTAGTTACTAACAGATTTAAACATCTTTTTCTAATGCAGCTGGCAATACAGAGACAGTTATCTTTATGCCATAAGCAGAGCTGCGCCGCTGTTACTCACTTAGCACTACCCAGGGGTCCGTGTATCTTGAAGATAGGCTACGGACGCGAGTAACACTACTCCCGAAACGCTTTACGATCGTTTTAGACCGGGACCTACGGTTTAAAGTGGATTCTGAACCACTACAAACACCATGGCACCACCGGGACTCGAATTCGAAACCTGTGGAACAGAGCGCCAGAGCGTTAGCCACTCGGCCAACAGGCCTTAGCAGATTTATTATGAAAATGGTAATGGCAACACAAAATTTTCCTGGCAAACCCTATATTATATTTTGCCAGGAAAATTTTTTTCAGCAGCTTTTTTATTTCTGAATAATAACTTTGTAAATTTATGAATGAGATTTATATCAAATATGTGTGTGTGTGTGTGTGTGTGTGTGTGACTTATATTAAATCTTTTGAAAGATAACATAAAGTAATCGATGTAAAATTATTTAATCGAAAATTTATAATTTTAAAATAGTTAAAATATTATAAATATTTAAATTGTTTAAATATTTAATTATTAAATCGATGTAATATTATTTACAAATTTTTAAAAAATTATTTGTTGAAGTAATAGCATGAAGTAATCGATTTAAAACGGTAAAATAACTGACTTCTTTTTTTTTTTTTTTTTTTTGTCTCAATGAAAATTTTAATTTAATTAAAAACGAAAAAAAGGCAATTAAATGTGAATATTTAACAGTAAAGCTATTTTAGTTATTGACGTAATTTATCTTTTTAAAAGCAAAAAAAAAGACGCTTCTTCAAAATTTAAAGCATTTATTTCAATGAAACAGCTAACCTCTAAACAATGGCGCGAAAATACGTCAGCAGAAGAATTTTAATGTATCCAAACCGAGTTTCCTGCGATTGAACACCTGTTTTCATGGTCAAGAGATTTTTTTAAGTTTTTTTTAAACTATGGTTGGTATGATGAAAAAAAAAAAACATCTTTCACGTTTATTAGGAAGACATTGCTTTAAGAATAATAAATCAAATCCGATTTCTGAATGAAAAGTAACCACAATCATCAAGTCAAGGGGTTTTTTTTACGGCTTTTTACAGTCAAGTTAAAGCAATTCAATAATTTTTGAATATGTTTGAATATTGTTATTTTTTTTTTTTTTTTTTTTTTTTACAAAAATGAAATTTTATATTTTGAAATAATTATTTCTTTTTAAAAATTGCTAAATTTATATTTTTATTAATTTCTATCAGAAACAAAATGTAGGGATTTCTTCCCTTTAGCATTATTTTTTAAACTATTAAAATTTCGTAACTTATGCAATTAATGCTTATGTTATGAAAAATTAAATTTAATTTAAAAACTAATAACTAACTAACGAAATCAGTAAATAAATAACTAATAAATTAATTTTTGACTAAATTTAAAATGAAAAAAAAATAATCTCGAACTCATTTTCAGTTTTAAATATGAAATTTTAAAATATTTTTTAAATTTTCACTATAGTATTAAGGAAATATATATTGCAGTAAAAAAAATAAGAATGTAAAAACGACAATGTTATCAAAATGAATGTATTTACATAAATAAAATTGGGAAAATATCTATTTTAAAATAAAAATTACAAATTCTATTTCTTCAAATCTACTATTAATTTTAAATAATTTAAATTAAAGAGATTATATTGGTAAATTTAAAAAAAAACTGTTCTTGTATTTTAATTCGTTTTTTTTTTTTTTTTTTTAATTTTAAATCACAGTAATGAGAATAAAATGCATGTGAGAATAAAATGCTCTTTAACATATAGTTTCAAGAATCCTAAAAGTTTATAAAATTCTTTATTTCAATATCAAATTATGTAAGACTATTCAATTTCTTAAAAAATTATATTCTTTAATTTAATAACAAAAAAAAAATAAGAATAATAGAATATTTTTGAATAATATAATAATAGAATTAATTTATGATGATGAAAAAATAAAAGATAAAAAATAAGTTGAACTCAAAGGAATTGGATAAATACATGTATGTATTAAGGTAAAATAAAAACTATTAAATTAACTAATAAAAGGTTAAATAATGCATAATACATGTATTATGTTGATAAAATACATGTATTTAAAAAAGGAGTTATGTTGTTCAACTAAAATTGTTAGATTTTCAGATATAAAAATTATGAAAATTGAAATATGTTTGAATCTGAGCTGTAGCACAGAATTCGATTTAAATAAATTTATATAAATAGTTTAAAAATATTTGCAAATACTTTTCTAAAAATGCATTTTTTATATCCCAGACACAATGCTTTGGTTTTTAGAATCATTGCAATACAATAAAAGCTTAATTTTATTATCCAAGCTTATATTCTAGAACCTATTATAATATTTTTTTTACATAACACAGAGTCTAAAACCAAATTTTTGCAAGTCATTTAGTTTTATCATAATCAAATTGAAGTCTTCATAATTTATTTTGAATCCATTCTTGAGTAATTTTTTACTTTAATAGGGTTATAATTTTTAAAATTTGATACCAGATATCTAGAGCACATTTATAACTACAGTAGACGCCTAATTTCCCAGCGAAATAGATAATAAAAACTATTTTACTTTATTAATAGAAACTATAGAATTTTCTAGCGACAGATAACAGAAACGATATAAACGATATATGCGAAACAATATTATCAGTAGCATTCTAAATATTCAAATAGCCTTACAACCAATTACCTTACAATAGCAACTTTTTCCTTAAATGTCTAAACAAGATGCTTTACCTTTTGTTACAATTTCTTCAAATTTTATCAACCTAGAAACAAATTTAAAACTTAAAATGAACCTTTAAAGACTCTCTTCGTGCAAGATGATTCTAGAACATCCCCCTCCTCTTTTTAATGATAACTCCACAAGATTCTCTACTCCCCCAGTTTGTTTTCTTTCTAGCCGTTCAGTCCCACAAAAAGATTGATTGTTGGCGATTTATTTATTATTTAGTCACCAACACTGAAACACAAAATGAACAATATCTATCTTTTTTAAAAACTTTTAAACAAGATGCTTTAGTTTGTTTCATCACTTTCAAATATTTTCATCTCAAAATATATTTAAAAAATTAATTATACTTGTTTCCCATATTATATAACATAGATTTCTAACCTTTCGTAAAGATGATCTGAAGGAAATTAATATCTTTTCTTTTCACTAAATCAACTTTTAAAAATTTCGACAAGATTATCTAAAAATAAAATACTTTTTTTTTTTTTCACTAGGTGCATCATATAATATAGATTTCTAAATTTTCTACAAGATTATCTAAAAGAAAATACCTTTTTCTTTTTTCACTAGGTGAATCATATATAACGTAGATTTCTAACTGGAGAAAGTACTAAACGATCTAAAAGAAAATACTTTTTTCTTTTTCCACTAGGTGCATCATATAATACAGATTTCTAAATTTTCGTACAAGATGATCTGAAGGAAAATACCTTCTTTCTTTTTTTTCACTAGGTGAATCATATATAACGTAGATTTCTAACTGGAAAAAAGTACTAAACGATCTAAAAGAAAATACTTTCTAGGTGCATCATATAATCTTTCTAAATTTTCGTACTTTTTTTTTTCCATATATAACGTACTAGGTGCATCATATAATATAGATTTCTAAATTTTCGTACAAGATTATCTAAAAGAAAATACCTTCTTTCTTTTTTCACTAGGTGAATCATATATAACGTAGATTTCTAACTGGAGAAAGTACTAAACGATCTAAAAGAAAATACTTTCTTTCTTTCTTTCTTTCTTTTTTTTTTTTTCCACTAGGTGCATCATATAATATAGATTTCTAAATTTTCGTACAAGATTATCTAAAAGAAAATACCTTTTTCTTTTTTTCACTAGGCGAATCATATATAACGTAGATTTCTAACTGGAGAAAGTACTAAACGATCTAAAAGAAAATACTTTCTTTCTTTCTTTCTTTTTTTTTTTCCACTAGGTGCATCATATAATATAGATTTCTAAATTTTCGTACAAGATTATCTGAAAGAAAATACCTTTTTCTTTTTCACTAGGTGAATCATATATAACGTAGATTTCTAACTGGAAAGTACTAAACGATCTAAAAGAAAATACTATCTTTCTTTCTTTCTTTTCCCACTAGGTGCATCATATAATATAGATTTCTAAATTTTCGTACAAGATGATCTGAAGGAAAATGCTTTCCTTTCTTTTTTTTTTTTTCACTAGGTGACTCATCGAGGCTCCAGTTATTCCGTTTGTTTTCTTTTCCTTATTCTCAAAGGGGATCTCCAGTCACCAGGAAATGGTTTTGGAGGGTTTATTTTTAAAACCTAGAATCACCAACAACGAGGCACACAAAGTAATAAACATTGCCTAACTTTTCTTGTTGCAAGTTTTAAAACAAAATGCTGCAATTTTTGTTTCACCTTTTCTCCAATTTCATCGTTTAAATAATATATTCAAAAAATTAAATACAAAATGATTCCCTTTTTTTCCCTCCAAATTACTCATCAAGGCTCCACTTTTTCCCTTTATTTTCTTCTTAACTTTCTTCATCCTCAAAGGGGATTTCCAATCATAAAACATTTAATATTATGAATGGAAATATATATATATATTGGAAAATGTATATTATATCTTGTTAATATATTTAAAGTTTGAATATAACTATTCCTTGTAGCATAGCATAGCATAGCATATTAACTATCATAAACATATTAACAATTCCTTGTATCATTTGTTATAATCTGCATATAGTACAGATTATAACAAATTTTCCTACAAGATGATTCACTTTTTTTCCCGCCAAGTGACTCATCAAAGTTCTGCTTATGCCGTTTATTTTCTTCTTCATCCTCAAAGGGGGATTTCCAATCATCACCTAAAGGTTTTGAGCGATCTATTTTTAAAATCCAGAGTCACCAACAGACAGATGCGGTGTAAAAATAATGTATAACTTTTTTTTTCTTAAAGTTTAAAAACACAAATTAAGGCACCTTGTTAAATCTCTTCATCCCGATAATATATTTAAAATTCAAATATTCCTATAACCTGTATTATATAACATAGATTTCTAACTTTTCGTACAAGATGATTCGAATTTATTTTTTATTATTAATATTACTTTCTTTCTTCAGGTGACTCAGAATAGGCTGCACACATTCCGTTTGTTTTCTTTCTTTCTTCATCCTCAAAGGAGATTTCCAATCATAATATATTTACTATTATGATTGGAAATAATATATATTATATTTATTAAGTTTAAATATACCTATTCCTTGTAATATATGGTGCGGATTATAACAAATTTTTGTACAAGATGATTTACATTTTTTTCAGCCAAGTACTTATCATTCTGTTTAATTTCTTTCTAACTTTCTTCATCCTCAGAGGGGATTTCCAATCATAATATATTTAACATTATTTGTTGGAAATATATATTATATTGGAAATAATATATTTAAAGTTTAAAGGTACCTAGTCCTTGTAACATATAGAACAGATAACAAATTTTTATACAAGATGATTCATTTTTGCGACGCCAAGTGACTCATCAAGGCTAAACTTTTTCTGTTTATTTTCTTTCTAACATTCTTCACCCTCAAAGGGGATTTCCAATCATCGCATAACAGTTTTGGGTGATTTATTTTTAAAATCCAGGGTCACCAATAAACAGATGCAATGCATAACACTTTTTTCTTAAAGTTTTAAAATCAAAAATTAAAGCGCATTGATTAATCTCTTTCAAATCTCATCATCCCGAAAATATATTCAAAATTTAAACATACCTATTTGTAGTATTATATAACATAGATTTCTAAATTTTTGTACAAGATGATTCCTTTTTTTTTTTCAGCCAAGTGACTTATCAAGGAACTCTGTTTTTTCATCCTCAAAGGGGATTTCTAATCATAATATATTTAATATTATATTATTAAATCTTGATAATATATTTAAAGTTTAAATATACCTATTCCTTGTAACATATGGTACAGATTTCTAAATTTTCGTACAAGATGATTAAATTTTTTTTTCTCGCCTAGTGATTCCTGAAGGTTTTTATACCGTTATTTTATTATTAATAATTTCACTTATTTTCTTTCTAACTTTCTTTATCCTCAAAGGAGATTTCCAATCATAATAATATTTTATATTATGATTTGAAACATTTATTATATTAGAAAATATATATATTATATCTTATTAATATATTTATATTTAATAATAGATTTAAAATATACCTATTCCTTGCAACATATAGTATACATTATAACAAATTTTCGTACAAGATGATTCACGTTTTCCTCGCCAAGTGACTCATCAAGGCTCTACTTATGCTGTTTATTTTCTTTCTAACTTTCTTTATCCTCAAAGGGGATTTCCATTCATCGTGGAAAGGATTTATTTTTATTAGGAGTGATTTATTTTTATAATCCAGAATCACCAGCAGACAGATGCAGCGTAATAAACACTGAATATTTATTCCCTAAAGATTTAAAACAAAAATTAAAGCACCTTGTTTAATCTCCTTATCCCGAAAATATAGTCAAAATTCAAACATACCTATTTCCAGTATAACATATATTTCAACTTTTTCTACAAGATGATACGAATTTATCCTTTTTTTCTTTTACAGCATCCAGGTGACTCAGAAGAGGCTGAAACACATTCCGTTTGTTTTCTTTTCGAGCTCTGCTGATTCTCACAGGGTATATCGCCAAGGAAATAAGTTTTTGGCGGGTTTTTTTTAAAAACCCCAAAGAGTCACCAGCAGAGAGACAGGAAGTGGTGCTTCCCTCGGCAACAAGGTCGTGCAGTGAATGAGAAAGTGGCCGGCCTTGGCAGAGATTTGGCAGGAATGCTGCACTGCAGGCCCCACTCATTCCCAGAGTTCTAGCATGCTAATCGGAACGAAATTCTCCAAGGGTGCGGTCTCCAGTTCGAGTTCGAACTCGCCGCCGATCGAACGGAAATCATACTCCTTGCAACAAATTTATGAACAAACGCATTTTTACAGAATGATGTAAGAGTGACGTAAATTCCTTTAATTGATTGAAATGCTTGTCATAAGTCTTACAACTACAACTTGTGACTTTTATGGGGTTTTTTATAAATAAATTAACATTAAAATTAGCCATCTTTATTTTTAACCATTATTTATCAATGGTATTGCGAAATCCCCATCATTCGCTTTATTTAAAATATCAACTTTCTTTAGCGGGATTTTTATTCCCCTTTTGAAAGAATGTGTTTATGGTCCTTTGGTACCACAGGCTTCAGATTCGAATCCTGTCGTTTGGACACGAAATTCTCCAAGGGTGCGGTCTCGGTTCGAGTTCGAACTCGCCGCCGATCAAACGGAAATCACACTCCTCGCAACAAAATTGCGAGCAAACGCGCGTTGTCTGGATTTTTACAGAATGATGTAAGCACTGATGCAATGGAAATTCCTTTAATTGATTGAAATGCTTGTCATATGTCTTACAACTCAGTATGACTCTTGGTTTACATTTTTTTCTTATAAATAAATTAACATTAAAATTAGCCATCTTTATTTTTAACCATTATTTATAGATGGTATTGCAAAATCCCTATCATTCGCTTTATTTAGAATATTAATTTTTTAGCAGGATTATTATTCCCCTTTTGAAAGAACACGGCCTGATAGCCAATTGGCTAGCGCTCTGGCCTTTTGGTACCACATGCTTCAGGTTCGAAGCGTGGCGGTGGCATAGATCTTTGTGGGTGGTTTGGAATCCACGTTAAACTGTAAGTCCCGGTCTGAAAGTTTGCACAAAATGAGCGTAGAGCGACAAACTAAACCATTTTGAAAGAACAGTTTCAGAAGTATGGTATTTTTAATCATCCATCCTCCACCTTACTTATGTCCTGATGGCCAGCAATCTGGCCGGTTGTGCTTCAGGTTCAAACCGGTGGCATGAATATTTGTGAGTGGTTCGGAATCTACTTTAAACTGTAGGTGCCGGTCTAATTACCCCAAAGTGTGTAAAAATGACCGCAGAGCGGCAAACCCAAATCAATCCACTTTACTTTCATCAAGTAGTTTAGTATTTGTAATTTGTTGCTCCAATTAATAAAATTTAGAATTAAATATAGAAATTTAGGTTGAGAATAAAGTTTAAAATTATAAACATTGATTAATGCACACATTACATAATGCAAACTGATACGTTCATTAATATTCTCTTAAACATCACATCAAAAAAATATTGGAATATTGCAATAATCTAAGTATTAATAATATCAAGCAGACTGTATTCAACAATACAAGCATTGACAAGCAGTCTGTATTTAAGAATACAAGCAATAATAAGCAGTCTGTATTTAACAATACAAGCATTAGCAGTCTGTTTAAAATATTCATTAATATAAAGTTTTTATTCTCTAAAACAATATTGATATCGTTATAAACAAAATTAGAAAGCTTACGATGATTTACAAAAAAAACATATCATGTATTGATATTATATATGTATGTATATAGTAATCCAAGCGATGTAATTAATAATTATATATTGTAATTATATATTTTATATAATACGTAAAAAAATGTATAGCTCTTTTCTTCATTTAAAAATTTAAAAATGCAAATAAAATTTTAAAAATGGAAGATAAAATTTACAATGTTCCAATTTTTCTCATTCTCTTTAGTTATTTTTCTGATCTTCAAATTTGCTGTTACTGATAAATACTTGCAAAATATTTTTAGAATTCTATTTATACACTTAGAGGCCAAATACGAAAATCGATATAATCGAATATTATTTTATGATTAATTTTCTTTTTCGCATGAGAAAAATCGATCACTATAATATACATTTATACCATGCAAGTTTTTCTTCGGTTTATTTCTTTTTCATATATTCATTTTATAAATCTACTCAACTAACTCCATTTTCAATAAAAAAATAAAAAATTTATTTAAATTGCTTGAAACATTTTATAGCTCTATGATGAAGACCAGTTTCAATTACGACAGAGTAATAAACCATTGTTCAGCATAAAAACACCTTTTTTTCAAAGTTTAAAACTCTTTAAAATCTTAAACACAACATAAATAGTCTATAAACCACAGTGTTATATACGCCGCCTCTTCCAGCATACTTCGCGACTTGAAAGTAATCACACTCGAACACATTGTAAGAGTAATAGAGAATATTGTAAGAGTATAGTATAGAAACCTACATTTTTTCACAGTTTAAAACTCTTTAAAATCTTAAACACAACATAAATAGTCTATAAACCACAGTGTTATATATGCCACCACTTTCAGCATACTTCGGGATTTGAAAGTAACACATTGCAAGAGTAATAAAAACATACTTACGATGGCAATCCATAGTAATGCATCACATGGGCGACATATTTCACAAATTCTGTTCCAAAAGCAGCTGTCATAACAAACATTACCTCAGAAAACCGCAACGAAATATCCAAATCGGAACCCAGATGGCATCAGGTCATTGACGAATCGCGCCGCCGCCAATCTCAATCCCAGTCTCTGTGTTTGACAACATCCACCACCAACAAGCATCGGAGCTACTAGAGACACACATCTGATGGGCGGCGGGATTTTTATGGGCAATTTTCCCGCAATCCAGGCAGCACACACGCGCGTCAGGCAGGAACGAGGACTGTTTTGTTCCTTTGCACCTAGGCAACTGTTGTTTTCACTCTTCACCCCACGCCAGGAAAAGAGAACGAGGAAGGATATAGAAAACGCCCCACCCCCTGCAGAGAAAAACGGGGGCAGATCGTGGGCAGGTAGGTCAAACGGAGTCCATATATGGGCCCCTCGCAGGTTTCTTATGCATATATAGCCGCGCTGTGACGTAAGGAAGGTCAAAGGAGCTCATTTCCACTGGAAGACGTGGTTGCGGACCACGCGATGGAAACAATCAGAGTTCGTAAAGTGGCCCTTTTGCATCATGTCTCAATAAAAGAAACATTAAATTAAATTAAAAATTAAAATGAAATAATCCATTTTTTTTAAATATCCATTATTAATTTGCTTAATTGGATATCTTAAATGTATCCAATTGGTTATTAAATTGGAATACCAATAGGTTTAATACCATTTAAGTGTTGACCAATAGGTTAATACTTATTGGTTTCCTTAAAGTCTAGATTTTATAGTTTATTTGCACACGAAAGATAACATTCATAATAATTCTTATAACAATGCATCAGAGAGGGAAGTTTTTTTTTTTTTAAATTTGTATTTGTATTTTTAGAGTTGTATTTAAAACGATTTTCGATGTCATGTATCTGATTTACAAAACACTTTACCAGAAAATAGTAACAGCAATTACTAATTCTAAATGAGTGGTAATGTCTTCAGGAAAAGTCGCATTTATAATAAAGATAAATGGCACTATAACACATGCATATGCATTTTTCCCAAATTTTAAGATGGTTTACAATGTCATGTATGTGTTTTAAAACACTTTACCTGAAAGCATTAGCAATAAATACTCATAATTCTATTTAACTAGTAATGTCTTCTGGATGAGTTTACATTTATAATAACGAAAATGACATTGTAACACATGTATCTGCATTTTCCCCAGATTTTAAGAGGGTTTACTATATCATGGATCTAATTTTAAAAATTTTTAACAGCAGTAACTATTTATAATTGTAAATAAGTGGTAATATCTTCAGGAAGAGATCACATTTATAATAAAGATAAATGGCATGTATCTGCATTTTCCTTAAATTTTAAGAGGGTTTACAATATCATGGATCTGATTTTAAAAATTTACCAGAAAGTATTTGTATTAACTATTCATAATTTTAAATATGTGGTAATGTCTTCAGAAAAAAACTCGCATTTATAATAAAGATAAATGCCATTATAATACATGCATCTGCATTTTTCCCAGATTTTAAGAGTGCTTAAAATGCCATGTATTTGATTTTAAAAACTTGACTAGAACGTATTAACAGTAGCTACTAATTCTAAATAAGTAGTAAAGTTCATCAGGAATAGTTCACATTTATAATAAAGGTAAATGGCATTATAACACAGGTATCTGCATTTTCCATTGATTTTAAGAGAGTTTACAATGCCATAGATCTAATTTTAAAAAGTTTACCAGAAAGTATTAAGAGTACCTACTCATAATTCTGAAAAGTGGTAATGTTTTCAGGAAGAGCTTACATTTATAACAAAAGATAAATGGCCTTGTGACGCATGTATCTCCATTTTCCCTGATTTTAAGAGGATTTACAATGCCATGGATCTGATTAAAAAAATTTTATTAGAAAATATTAACAGTAACTATTCACAATTTTAAATAAGTAGTAATGTCTGCAGGAAGAACTCGCATTTATAATAAAGATAAATGACGTTATAACACATAGTATCTGCATTCTCCCCAGATTTTTTCCCCAGATTTTAAGAGCTTTTACAATATCATGTATTTTTTTTTTAAAAAAAAACTTTACCAGAACGTAAAATAATTCTAAATAAGTGGTATTGTAATCACAAAGTAGCTCACATTTAAAGGTAAATGACATTATAACTTTCATAACATTATCACATTTATAATAAAGATAAATGACATGTATCTGCATTTCTCAAAGATTTTAAAAGGGTTTTGCAATGTTCGATCCGACTTTAAACAAGTAATATATAAAAAAATAATTTAAAGTCAATTCCTACTTTTTTTTTTTTCGCTATATTGCAGAACGTCCTTTATAAATAATTTTTAATTATTTTTTTTTGTTTATCTGGCGCCATCTATTGTTAGATATATGCAACTTAAATCTAAAAACTAAAATTAATTAATTAAACTTAATGAATGAATTGATATTTGAAAAACTGTATTACCATTCAGTTTCATCCACTACAAGTTCAAAAAAATGCATATGAACTTGAGTGGATGAATAAAAAGTATTTTATGAACGATTGAAAATTTGAACAAGATATATATAGGGAGAGTGTGAACTAATAGAAGGAATTGAAAAACCTGACAACGTATAAACTGTAACTATTCATAATTCTAAATAAGTGGTAATATATTCAGGAAGAAATATTTATAATAATGATAAATGGTATTATAACACATGTATCTGCATTTTCCCTACATTTTAAGAGGGTTCACAATGTCATGGATCTGATTAAAAAAATTTTATTAGAAAATATTATTAGTAAATACTGATAATTCGAAATAAGTAGTAATATCTTAAGGAAGAGTTCACATTTATAATAAAGATGGTTGGCATTATAAAACGGGCAAAATTTATAGACAACTTTTTAATGAACGCCATTTTGATGTCTATTTCATATTAGACGTAATATCGTCAGGAAGAACTCGCATTTATAAAAATGTTATTAGTTACAAGGCAGTTTCATGTTATTAGTTACAAGTTGTTGCCCTTTTCAGTGTTAAAATATCACCCTTTACACTTTAATTATAAACAAAATGATTTCCATTTTTAAAAATTAAACTAAAAATTAACTAACATAATACAAAAAACTACAAAATACTAACATAATATTGGTTGTGTAGTTATTTTAATAAAAAAAAAAAAAAAATTTCTTCGTTAGCGTTTGGCAATTTCAAGTTATTAGTTACAAGTTGTTGCCACTTTCAGTGTTAAAATGTCATCCTTTACACTTTTAATTATAAACAAAATGATTTCCATTTAAGAGGAAGGGTAAATTAAAATAACAGATTTTGTTATTGGAAATTGATATGGCTAATTTCTTTTAAATTGAATTGTTACAGTAAAATAAAAATAAAAGGTATAAAATTAATTATTGCAATGCATTATATAGTAATTGCTTATTAAGATTACCTTTTGTGCCATGAGCAATTATAAGAGCGAATGGTTCCAAAAAAAATTCTAGAATATACAGTATATTACAAAAGAATTTTTTACACGCCCAATAAGTTTCTTCGTATTTCATCCACTAACCAAAATACGTACGGTACTTACAAAGTAAAAGCCTTCATTTTGTCAACTGTAAAGAAAAATAAAAATGTGTGTTAGCAAAGATCACGTTAATATTGAATAATATACATAAACATTTATGCAGTCAAGAATAACCTAATATATAAAGTTCAATGTTGTCTGTATATGGATGCAATGAAATTACTTTGTTGATATTTTTGTAATATTTATTTGATAATTGTTTTTAAATAAGTTAAAAAATTACATCACTAAGATGACCCCCTTTTTTATTGTTCTATTTTTTTTTTCCACGTACATAAAACTTTTTTGCATGCTTTTTATTTATTTATTCAATTAAGTATTTAAATAATTTAATTTAATTTTTTTAAATTCAAGTGTAATTTTTATAATAAAACCAATAACTTAAAAACAATGTAGTTTCCTAAAATATTCATATTTACTGATTTGGAGATGAGAGAATTGAAATTGTATAAAGTTAATGAATATTTTTTTCTCTTGGAATTTTTATGAATCCCGATTTGATTGTTTTCATTAAAATAAATTTTAACTACGTATAATGTGAGAGAGTTTTTATCTGAACGTCCGTTAGCTTTTTTTCCCTAGCGCGCATGCTCATAGGAAATTGCGCATGCGTATCTGTAATAATGTTTCCTATGAGCATGCGCGCTGGGGAGAAAAAGCTAACGGACGTCCAAAATAAGGTATGCAAAAACTCTCTATTAAATGAAGAATTGCAACGTTCAAAATAATTGTTAACATATTCCTTTTAAAAAATTCTCCAAACACCTTTAATAAAACATCATTCTTAGAACAAAAATGAAATACATAAAAATACAAAAGTAAATATAATAGTATGAGCCGATATACTACAGGTGGACCCATAAAATTTAGAATTTAGTATAAGAACTAAATGCATAAGAGCAATATTAAAAATAAAATTTAGAATTCCAAACGATTTTCTTTTCTCAAAAAAAATCTCGTTTTCACTTAGGAATAAAATCGTCTTTTCTTTAACCAGACGATCTTTCAGAACAATTTTTTATTATTTAATTATTGATGCGTGAAAGAAATTTTTTTAAAAATTGAAAGTAGTCGGGGAATTTTATGGGTAATAAACTTCCAAGACTTACATCTTTTACTAACTAATAATTCAATTTAACAAGTTGTCCTCAATATGAGTTGCTTGTTAAATATCGTAAGCTGTGCAAGCTAGACGAAATGTGCATGAATGATTCAACAAACATCAATGTATGCCTTCAGCGAAAATAAAAGATGTCGCTTTCTATTTTTATTGAAGCAAAAATCATTATCTATTTTAAATTCTCAGACGTGATAAAAAATGTTAAAATGCTATCTTATTCATTTATTGACAGTTATTTTTTTATAGATTATTATATTACTAAACATTCTTGGATAAATTATCTTACAATTTAAAAATTAAACTATTATTGTAGATAATTCAAATTTTAAAAAATTCACCACGAATTTAAAATGATTAATCCAATTAAATAAACTTGTAACTACTTTTCATATATCTGGCAACACCTCTTATACTAACTGAATTTCTTCAATAATGGCCAAGGATTATTCTGATGTGGTTGAATTCTTTTTATTTATTTATTTATTTTTTGTTGTTGTTAGATTTGATGTTTTTTCGTTTGTAACTTAAAACTTAATAAACAATTTTTGCATAATTTGGGCCCATTATAATTTACCCTATTTCCCTTTCGTTCTAGCGCCTAATGTTTTGGGATTAATTTTCCTTTTCGCAAACTGATTATTTTTTATCATGACACGTATGAAATAAATGCGAAATTATTTTATTAACATTTTTTCCTACTTTTACCCTTTTCACATTTTTAATTTAAAATAACTTTTAAAACTACTGAAATAGAAATGAAGATTGAAAGCGAAAATATCAGAAAACAATTTATTATTTTAAATAAAATTATAAATTTGTAAGTTGTATGTCTAACATACAATCACAAAATTTTTTTTTTCGCAAAATTATCAAAATTCTTCAATAACTATCAAATATTTAAAATTTTAAATTTGTAACGGTAAATATAGTTAAAATCATAAATGACCCAGCGATTGTCATCAGATTTTTATCACAATATATATTTAAAAATTTTTATAAAAAAAAAACCCTAAAAAATAAGAATGTTGTGATTTCTTTTACACTAGATGCATTGATTTTTAATATACTTAAAATAAAAGTAAGATTCATAAAAATAAGTATTAGAAGAATTCTTTTAAATAATCCACCTAATATTGATCAAATGAAAAAAAAAAAATCCTGTATATGATTTTAAAGTAGTAGTACTCTTAATAATAAATTAAAAGGGATAGTTAAAAAATGAAAATAAGGTCAAAACTAGATCAAAAAAACTTTTAGCCCGAAAAAAAAATGATTAATTATAAACTACTCATTGAGTGAAATGAATAAACTTCATCCGTAAGTAACTTTGGTCACTTTGGTTTACTTTTCAATTAGTTTATATATATATATATATATAAATATAAATATATATATATATATTATTTAGAAGAATTCTTCTAATATTTATTTCATAATTTTTTATGTACAGCATATTAAAAATCAATGCATCTAATGTAAAAAATAAATCACAATCTTATTTTTTAGGTTTTTTTTAATGTGAATTTATTTTCATTACCAACATATATATGTATATATATTGGTAATGAAAATAAATTCACATTGTAAAATGCTGTAAATTAAAACCCTTACTACTATTCCAAAGTAATAGTATTCATTTAATTTTTTAGATATCCTAAGAATTTAAACTTTTAAAAAATACTTAATTTAAAATATGAACTCTTTAAGCAGTAATACTTAATTACCAGGTATACTATTAAGGTTGTACATGTCATTCCATTCAAAAATATTTCTAAAAATCTTTTCATACGTAATGCTTTTGTACTCTAAATACTCTAAACCATTTACTTTTTTTTTCACAAAACTTTTCTTATCCTAATTCTAAAAAAATATATATATGTATACTAACTCACTTTAATTTCTTGATCGAAGTTTAATTTTCTGAGATTACTATATGATTTCCAATGCCATGATTTTTAATTATTCCAAATTTATTTTTGGAAATCCTACTAAAGATGCAGTATACATAGAGAATTAACTTAATATCATTTATACATAGAGAATTAACCTAATATCATCTATATGAATCGGTAATTTGAGATGTAGCAACAGCACACTCTGGTGTGAAAAAGGCCAACTTCCTGCCTTTTGAGCACACAGAAAATCTATAGAGGAAGAACTAGATTTTTAATTCCACCAGATAGTCTGTTGCCAACCAGGAAGAGAAAAGTTACATCTGCCGAGCAATCCCCTAATTACTGCTGATATCTCTCGTTTTTTATCGTCAACTCAACCATTGTCAACTCAATTTAAACAGCTACGCTAATAAAATTCGAATTTAGAACGACTATTATTTGCACAATTCATTTGAAGACCATTTAAACAATCATTCTAAATTAATCCTGCTTGTTAAAATCTCGTCACATGCTAACGGTGCAAAGATTTCGCGGTTGATTATAAGATTTTTAACTGCCTTGAAGCAGTTTTGTATGTGTAATCAACATTTAAATATTTTGTTTACAGCTATTTATAAATTAGAAGGCGATCATTAACAGAAGCGAGATTTATTCAATAATGGCTAGAATGTAATTGAAAGGGTTTTTTTTATTACTCAGCTTCATAAAACTGTCACTTATCTATGTCGTTTCATATTTAAATAAGCATATTTAATGTCACATTATACTTAATCACAGCTGTAAATATTGCAAAACCAAAAACAATTACTAGCAGTTTGGTTTCTTTAGTAGGAAAAAAACACATTTATGCATACTGTTTCAGGAAAATTTTCTATTCAAAAGTACAATAAAATACTGTAAAATTTATGTTATAAGCTAGTAAATATTTTTAAAAATGTTCAATTAATCTCTTTTATAACTATGGATTTTTATACTGATTTTTACTATCAGAAAAATTAAATTAGTAAAAAAATAATAAATTATAAAGACAAAAATTATATGTGGTTTAATTTGTATTTATAAATCGTTTTTCTTCATTAAAATTAAGGTTTTTTTATTAAAATCTAAAACTAAACAAAAAAAAAAAAAAAAAAAAAATAATAATTGATAAATAATAATAATAATGATAAAAATATAAAATAATAATAAATTTAATATAAAATAAATAAATTAAAAATAGTTTTGTAATAAATAATAATTTAAATAATTTAAATTTACTTTTAAATAAATAAATACATAAAAGCAAATGATTTTTAAACTTGTATTTAAATTTTATTTATAATATATTTACGATAAAATCGAATTTAAATAGAGACAAATTTCCAAAGTAAATTAAAAATTGTTCTATAATTACTTTAAATAAAAAATAGTAAATAAATAATAATATTAAATAATAAAATATAAAATAACAATAAAATAAAAATATAAATAATAATAAAATAAATAAATAGAAAATAATAAATAATTAAATATAAAATAAATAAATAAAAAAATAGCATAAGATTTTTAAACTCCTATTTAAATTTTATTTATAATACTTTGACGATAAAATCGAATTTAAACAGAAACAAATTTCCAAGACAATTAAAAATTTTTCTGTAATTTCTTTAAATAAGAAATAGTAAATAAATAAATAATAATATAAAATAATAATAAAATAAATATAAAATATTAATAAATTAAATATAAAATAAATAAATAAAAAAATAGCAATTAAATTTTATTTATAATATATTGACGAAATCGAATTTAAATCGAAACAAATTTCAAGACAACAAAAAATTTTCTGTAATTTCTTTAAATAAGATATAGTAAATAAATAAATAATAATATAAAAATAATAATAAAATAAATATAAATTATTAATAAATTAAATTAAAATAAATAAATAAAAATAGCAATTAAATTTTATTTATAATATATTGGCGATGAAATCGAATTCAAACAGAAACAAATTTTCAAGGCCATTAAAAATTGTTTTGCATTTCTTTTTGATAAATGTTGAACGGCGTATTGATTAGTGATTGATGATTAAATGTTGATGAATGACATTTTAGTAAGGAAATGGGATTGCTTTAATATCTCAGAATATATAATTCGCAGAACAAGTTACAAAACAATATCATTTTTCTAACCAGTCAAAAAAAAATCTTTAAAATGTTACAATGTTTCTTTTAATAAATTATAACAACCCGTAAATACAGTTTATAATCAAGATTTTAAAAAGAAAATCGACACCTATTACGAGAACTGATGCTTAAAATAACAGCAAACAAAACAAAAAAACAAAAAACTACGAAACCTTTCCAAAAAATCATGCTCCAACCAGAATGCCACTTAAAATCTGCACGAACTGAGTTTCTCTGCCATCTACATGAATTAAGTTCACATCAGAATTAAAGAGGGAAGTGGAAGTAGCACAAGATTTTTAAAATTCTATTTATAATATATTGACGATGAAATCGAATTTAAACAGAAACAAATTTCCAATGCCATTTAAAAATTGCTCTGCAATTTGTTTAAATAAAAAATATAAAATAAAAATAAAATAAATGAATAAGAATAAATATAAAATAACAATAAATAAAATAAAAAATAATAGCAAAAGATTTTTAAAATTCTATTTATAGTATATTGACGATAAAATCGAATTTAAACAGAAAAAAATTTCCGAGGCCATTAAAAATTTTTCTGCAATTTCATTTTTTACTTAAATGTTGAATGATGTGTTGATTAATGACATGTTAGTAGGGAAACTGGACTACTTTAGGGATTATATAATTTGTAGAACAAGTTACAAAACAATATCATGTTTCTAACCAATCAAAAAAATCTTTTAAATGTTACAATGTTTCTTTTAAAAATTATAACAGTAAGTAATTTCAGTTTATAATCACGATTTAAAAAAAAAAAAGGAAAAAAGAAAATCGACACCTATTACGAGAACTGATGCTTAAAATAACAGCAAACAAACAAACAAAAAAAAAAAAAAAACGAAACCTTCCAAAAAATCATGCTCGAACCAGAATGCCACTTAAAATCTGCACGAACTGAGTTTCTCTGTCATCTACATGAATTAAGTTCACATCAGAATTAAAGAGGGAAGTGGAAGAAGGGGGAAAAAGAAAAGTAAAAAAAAGAAAAGAGATCTTGAACTCTGCCGAAAGTAGAGATGAAAAGAAAAAAGGAAAAAAAAGTCTAGAGCGAACGTCAACCTACAGTTACTGAGCGTTGAGGCTATTTTTGATTTGGGGGAACAAGGAAAATTATTGTCTCAGCTGTTGATGTAACGCTCTCTCCAGCGTCGCCAGTAGTGATCGTGACAGGACGCGCTTTTTACTCTGCAAGAAACCATTTTTCCGGGCAGACGATTCGGTGGGAATGAACTCAAGTGAAGTGAAGAGCATTTTTAATCTTCTAAATAGAACATTCATTGCGGTGTTTGGAATCGCGTGAATGAAAGACAGCTGGATTATCGGAAAAGAATCATCAACTGTTTACTCGAAGCGATGTCGAAATGGATTCTTAACAAGTCCAGAGTGCTTCTTCAGAACTTCTACTGGAACAAAATTCTTGAAGCACTGTTCATCAGACTACTTTGATAAAAATTATTTTTTTAATGGGAATTAATTTTTCTCTGCAACTTTCAAGTTAATATTGCGTTTTTGTTAAGTATATTCCAGAAAATGCCAGAAGTCGAACTAAACATAAAAGACAAGTTCATTTGGAAAAATTTCCTCATATTATTTTAAAATAAAATAATATTTTATTAAAAACCTATATATTTTTTTTTATCATGTATGAACATGATGTTGTCCTCGTTAGGAGTCCGTGACGTTATTGAAAATGGGCCAAGTAAATAAAACTGCATTACAAATTTTGGCGGAAAATGGTACTTTGGGCCCTTAACTCTTGAAATGATTCATGAATACCGTTATTTTTAAGAAATTTTCTGGAGAATTTGGCTTTTGATTGAAGTGTTTTGTAGTATGGTTTTGAATCACTTTTCATGTTTTGGGTTGGGATTTTAAACATTTGTATATCCAATGGCTATAAGTACTCGTAGTGCGTGGATCAATTCCTTCTTCTTGAAGTTTCAAATTTATCACTTTTGACATTTTCCCGCGTCTATTGATCTGTATACAGCTTCTAATTGTATTTGGAATATTTCATACGTCATTTATGCCTAGAATTTTCAAACTTTTATATATTCTCTTGAGTATTTTATGTGATAACGTTTCTTGTAGAATTAGAAATGTTTCATTCTTCATTTACGATTAGAATTTTCAAACTTGATATATTCTTTTCGCCATTGAATGTGATAACGTTTCTTGTAGAATTGGGAATACTTCAATCTTCATATTCTTTTAGATATTCTTGAACAATTCATTCTTCATGAAGTTCTTGATGTATACAACATTGCTATATTCATGTGGCTATTTGAATTTGTCCATTCTTGTAGAATTCCAATCAATTGCTTCATATGTCTAGTGCTTTATTAAACATTGGCATATTCCTGAGTTTATTCATCCGTTCTCGAATCCTTAAACTTAAAATCTTTGTTAAATACTTTTTTTCCTCAATTAGAGAAAATAGAATATTTATTAATTCATTAATTCAATAAATCTATGATTTTTTTTTCTAACATGGCGACTCTCAATCTCTCCCCTTCCCCCATGGAACCTTGTAATTTGCATACCTATTTTGGACGTCCGTTAGCTTTTTCTCCCTAGCGCGCATGCTCATAGAAAACATTATTACAGAAACGCATGCGCAATTTCCAATGAGCATGCGCGCTAGGGAGAAAAACTAACGGACGTCCAAAATAAGGTATGCAAAAACTCTCTATTGTTTAAAATGGGCGAGGAGACTCGATGGGTTTGGGTTGTTCAGCATCTTGCCTCGTGAGTCGGACTACCGGCTGGGAGTTTTTCGGGTTTTCTCCCATACGATATGCAAATGCAGGCTAGTTCCTATTTAAAATCCTTCCAGAAGACACTGCTCTCCATCTTCAGTGACATGGAGTAGAATTCAGATTTCTACCTACGGATGCTCCATTAAAACAGAAGCTGATCCCACCTTTTCCCTCCTTCCATGAGGGATACAACAACAAAACTATAGACTTTGCCAGTTAAATGATTTCCAAAGAAGTTGTTTTCAGAATTGTAGTAACAAATTCATAAAATAAAATTAAAATTATTAATAATTAACATTCATATAAAATAGTTTAAAAGATTCTATGCATGCAATAAATAAGGTATCTTTACAATGAAAAAAAAATTATTACGTACATCTAAAGTGAAATGCACAATTGTACTTTTGTGATTACTAATTAATAAAGATAATTTACTAAATCTAGTAATCTTCGATGTATCACATTTCTTTAAATTGTGCTTTTTCACCATATGCATGATGTAACGAATATTACTGTAGTTTGATAACTATCCTACATGATTATGCAACCTAGTGTCCTTCTGTTGATATTAATAACTGTTAAGCATTGATAATGATAAAAAATTCTTTTTATATGAAACTACTTCTACATCACTGTGCCTAGAGCTGAGTTGCCCTTTATACAGTTTAGGAATGATGTAGGTGAAAAGAAGTCTGAGTGGGCTCCGTGACGCTCTTATGAGGCTAGTGACGCTCTTATGAGACTTTTTTTTTTTTCATTTTTTATTTTTTCATTTATATTTATATATTTTTTATATTTCATTTTGAGTGTTACATATTTCTTTACAATGTGCGTTTAGTATCATTATTGTTATATTATCTATGTTTACATGTAAGAATAATAGTAAAAACAAAAATAGTAACTCATTATGTTTCAAATTTTCACTCCAAAAATAAATGACTATAGTGGGTCTAAATCTAATACGGGATATATAACTTTACATGTGGCCCGCGTAGTTAGGATGCATTTCAAAGTGGCCCGCAAAAATGGAACTCAAAAGCCAAGTTCAAAAACTTGTGTGGACCTTATGGAAGGAGAGAGAAATGGGGGCAGCTTCTGTTGTGATGGCGCACCCGTAGGTAAAAGTCTGACTTGGCTCCGTGATTGTAACTTTTTTAAGGCGTAAGGTTTATCGTCCTTACGCCCAACGCTCTATATTCATATTAGACCGAACCTAAGGTTTAAAGTGAATTCTGAATCATTGCAAACATCAATGACACAGCCGGGACTAGAACCCGAAACCTGTGGCACTGAGATTATAACATTTAAAAGTTATAATGAAAAAGTAATAGGAACAAGGTATTTAAAAATTGTTAAGATTGAAATATCGAGATCAGAAATAATAGCTCATTATGTTTCAAACTTTCACTCCAAAAATGTCTATAGTGGGTCTAAATCTAATATGGGGATATTTAATTTTATATGCGGCCCGCGGAGTTTATGATGAATTTTCGAAATGACCCGCCATATCATTTAGGTTGGCCACCCCTGCTTTAACAAAAGCATTTAGTTTTCAAATTATTTTCTTATAAAGAACAAAAACTAACATTGTTTCTTCAACGCCAAATTAACATGAAAATGATAAATTACTTAAACAGGGAACTTTAGTATAATTTTTTAAAGCACTCGATATTTGAAGAGGTGCAACTCCAACAGAAATGAAGGCTTCCGCAAAATCCTTCAAAGAAAAGAAAAGAAAAAATTCAAAAACTTCCAAACATTTACACAATGTATCCGAAGCGAGCGTGCTCCAGTCTCTCACTAACATCCCTCATAAAGTCCTCGCAGACGGCTCTGTTTTTTATCAATCTGACTTTGAAACACTGCCGTCGTTACGACGCTGTTGCGTTTCCAGTGGTGACTCACCCAAAAGACTCTTCGCGTTCGGATTTTTCTGAAGTTCATCCGCAGCCCCTCCCCTCACTCCCCTTCCCCTCTATACCCTCCTTTTCGAACGGATATTTTCGTTCCCATAAACAAGAACTGCTCGGGAGCCCTGTTAAAAATAGGAAACTTAACGACAGCCGGGAAACGTTTTAAGACATCATTTGCGCTTAAAGAGAGAACGGCTCCCACTACGCGCAACCAAGTTTGCGCACCCATCTTATATTGGTTTATTTCCGGAATCTCGCTTCGATTCATTTAAAACCAAACAGAATATTACACAAGTGCTTTAAGAACAAAATATATATCTTAATAAATGTATATCTTTTTATTTATATATATGCATGATATTTCATGACATATGCATGATATTTCTATTAATGTTAAATTTTGAAAAGGATTTGATAATATTCGGTAGATTACAATTAAAACAAATTTTACATTGAAACAATGATACATAGTTATTACATACATGACTTACATAGTTATTATAGTATAATTAATTATTATTTGATAAATGCTTTAATTTTTCAAATATTAAAGTTCATACAAACTTTAAAAAGTCCAAAGCATTTAATTTCACTTTAACTGTTTAAAAATTTAAATTAAAAAAATTTCTACCTGTATCTTAAACATCATACTGAAAATATTCTTAAAGATTCATAAAAAAAATTTCAAATTTATTTCAATTTCAATTAGTGTTTATTAAAAGAAATCATTCTAAAAAAATTTTTAACATATACTCAAATATATTTCAAAATATATACCTTATTTTTTTTTTATGTTCACTTTAATCTAAATGTAATAATTTGGGTTATTTAATTAGACTGTACTATATGGAACTAGCGTATAACACAGGGTTTTGTCATAACATGGATCGAAAAATAGTGGAAAGCCCTTTTAATTACTGTTTTAATCAAACTGTGATTTAAATTTTCACTATAATTAAGAAGTAAATAGTTAAATTCAGAATTAAAAAATCCCAACGCAACAACATTTCTTAAGACATTATGAGAACTTTTAAGATCATCATCTTACATTTTTTCGAAGAAAATTTTCATGAGTTCTCTTTTTAATTAATTATAATAAATAAATAAAACATATACTAATAAACAGTAATAATGAAGGTCATAAAAATAATTATGAAGGCTTATCATATTCCTTTCAATTAATTATAATTTTAAATTATTACATTTTATAAAACAGAGTTTTCAATTAAAGAATATCACTCTTTTATTGCCATACATTCCAAATTTTGGTGTCCAACAATAAATAAATTTGTGACTCCAAATAATTTTTCAAATTAGAATAAACGAACAATCTTTAATTCTGAGAGATACCATGTTCTACTTTTTTGATAATATTCGATGATCATTAAAAGTACAATCAGTACACCTTAATTATTAATCCAAAGTTACTTTTAATAACTAGATTATACGACCAAATTATTTTACAATGTGTTTTTTTTTTTTTTCATCACAAAAAAAAATATTTTTTGTAAAAATAAAATGTCATACAATGTTTAGTAAAACAATTTAAATACCAATATTTGTTAAAACAATTTAAATTTTTAAATTCACATAGAATTAACTTAATAAATCCCAAGAAGAAAAAAATTCTTAAGTAAATAAAGTAAATTATACAAAAGTCGTCATAATAAAAATTTGAAAATTATGCGTATGTATCGCTGCTGCTCAAAAAATTTGAATGCAGAACTTTTCAACCATATAGGGAAAATAGTTTTATTTGGTCAAAAAGAGGATAAGATTACAATAAAAATATGGTTAAAAATTTTTAATTAACCCAGGAAATTCTAACTGCAATAGAATTTACTCTACAGATTTTGATAATTATAAATTACGTTTATATGGCTTTTCAGATTTAAAGGTTTCACCATTTATTATAGGAAATGAATGATTCGCGAAAGAATATAAAAGAGTCCTTTCTTCAAAACATTTCACCATTTATAGGAAATGAATGATTCGAGGAAGAATATAAAACAAGATTCTTTTCTTCGGAACATGTTCTGAGAAAATAAGTGAAAAAATTCTATTACAGAAATATAAACCTTTATCTAAAATTTACAAAATAATTTTGATTCCTCCTGGAAAATTGATAGAATCAGAATAAATTGCTGCAAGACACTGCCGGAATAATAATAAAACAATACCTTTTAATGCCTTTTTAATTTGAAGATTTCACCATTTATAGGAAATTAAAGAATATAAAACAAGATTCCTTTCTTCGGAACATGTTCTGAGAAAATAAGTGAAAAAAAAATTCTATTACAGAAATATAAACCTTTTTTCTAAAATTTACAGAATAATTTTGATTCCTCCTTGAAAATTGATGGAATCAGAATAAATTGCTGCAAAACATAGCCGGAATAATAATAAAAAAATGCCTTTTTTAAATTTGAAGATTTCACCATTTCTAGGAAATGAATGATTCAAGAAAGAATGTAAAACAAGATTCCTTTCTTCAGAACATTTCACCATTTATAAGAAATGAATGATTAATTAAAGAATATAAAACAAGGTTCCTTTCTTCAGAACATTTATAGGAAATGTATGATTCAAGAAAAGAAATAAAAGAAGATTCCTTTTTCAGAACATGTTCTGAAGAAATAAGTGAATATAACAATAATTCTATTACAGAAATACAAATCTCTTCTTAAAATTTACAAAATAATATCGATTTCTCCTTGAAAATCCATGGAATCAGAATAAATTGCTGCAAGATACAGCAGAGTAATAAAAAAATATATCAAGATTTTTAAAACTCTTTCAATAGAATAAAGTATATCACAAGTACTTACTCAACTTTTATTTTTAAATCTTCCAGTAGCAGACGTTTTTTTTTTTTTTTTTAAACACTTCGAAGAAGAAGATGGCATTCGCGCTGGCAGCAGCCACAGCAGAAGACGAAGAAATCGAGTCCATCCTGCTGTCCTCAAAAATGCAGTCATTGACTACGGCGACCACATATTCTCACGAAGATAGGAACTGCCATGACGTCACAAGGTCAACAGGTCAAACATTTGTTTAAACGATAAAAAAAAAAAAAAAAAAGAATATATAAAAGGACGAAAGAGGAGGGAGGGGAAAGATATTCGAAAAGTATCAAAAATCGGGCTTGAGTTCCACGTTGCATATCTTATTGGGGGTTGAGGGTTGGTGCCCATGACGAAATAAGAGCGAATTTCATCGCCTGATAACCAGCCATCTCTCGTCAGGGTGGTTGGGGAATTTATCGCTACCATCCAACGAGATAACCGAAGAATTCTGTTTGGCCTAAACATTAAAAAGAAAAAAAGGAGGATAAGGTTCTCTTGAAGTGGTCTGCTGTCCGACGTTTCACATGACAGCCGCGTGATTTAAGATGTAAACGTATATATATATAGGCTCCAGGGACGTTAAGACTCATCACCATTTACTTTTATTTCGTCAGATCATCGAATACTTGATCAGAGATCAACCAGGATAAGTTAGGAAAGAGCTGACCTAATACTTTGCGAAAAGCGAATTGCGTGAGTTATGAAGGGCATCGCGGACGACCAGTACCGTGGGTATGGACATTTTAATCATCGAGTGGAAATGCTTTGGATGGTTTGCAAAGTTTGTAGTTCTTGCGATCTTCTTTATATTACATACGTATAGTAGTTGTTATGACACCATCTCCATTTTTCGGCATACAGTCAAAAGAGATAATGTTGAATCTAAATGCTTTACACAAAAATGCATTTGTTTGCAAAGATGCATTTGTAGTTCTTGCAATCTTCATTATATTGCATACATATAGTAGTTGTTTATGATGCATTACCATGTCCATTTTTCGGCATACAGTGAAGAAATAATGTTGATTCTAAATGCTTTACATGGTTTTCAAAAATGCATTTGTAGTTCTTGCAATCTTCTTTATATTACATACATATAGTAGTTGTTTATGATGCATGACCATTTCTTTCTTCGGCATACAGTCAAAAGAGATAATATTCATTATACAGGGTATATGCCACAACTACTGAAAAAACCGAATGTTTTGAATAAGTCATTTGTAGACATACAATCTTCATCATATGTACAGTGATAATTACATACTCATAGTAGTTTATGATGATGACCATATTTCTTTTCGGCAAATAGTCAAAAGAGATAATATTGATTCTACCGTCCATATGAAAAGCTGAATGGTTTCAAAAAGTCATTTGTAGTCTTGCAATCTTCATAATAGTTTATGATGAGAATTACATACATAGAATAGTTTATTTGTTCGGCCATTTCATTTTCGGCATACAGTCAAAAGAGATAATATTGATTCTACAGGTTATATGCCATAATCACTGAAAACAACAATGGTTTGAATAAGTAATTTTAGACATACAATCTTCATCTTATGTACAGAAAGTACATACCCATAGTAGTTTTGATGATGCATGACATTTACATTCTCCGTCATATGTACAATGATGTACAATAGTTTATGATGCATAATATGTTCATTTTCATAGAGTCAAAAAGAGATGATATTGATTCTACAAGATATTACTGATGAATGCATTCATATGTCTTACATATGCATATTTTAATTACATACACGTAGTAATTTATGATGATGCATTTATGCATATGCATATTTTTTCAGCATATAGTCAAAAGAGATAACATTTATTTTACAGGGTATGTGCCACAGCCACTGAAAAATTTAATGATTGCCGTTTCTTATCCCATTTGGTAGATAGCAACATCTAAACCAAGTCCTAGAACTCGTGTGGTCTCCTGGAAGGAAGGAAAAAAAGGGGGGCAGCCTATGTTGTGATGGAGCACCCATAGGTAGACCCTTGGCTCCATAACTATGAAGATTGGTTGGTTGGTGGGGTATTATGGCACAAGGGCCAGATTTAGCCATACTGCGCCAAACAACAGGTAAAGCTGAAGAAGGAAGACAGTGTCTTCTGGGAGGACTTTTAGAGGAAACAACCCTCGCACTTGCTTATCGTATGGGAGAAACCCCAGAAAACCTCCATTAGGTAGTTTGACTAACGAGGCAAGATTCTTGTATATTGTAATTAATAATTGTATATTAATTTACAATTAATATTCAATTTACAATAATACAATTTAACAACGTGAATTTTTTTTCCCTTGAATAAATATATTTATATTTAAATATATTATATATTTATATAGAATATATTTACATTCGAAACTAAAAATAAAACACTTTAAGAAAGAAATGACGAATAAGCTGTGATGTATTGTAGATGAATCATTAGAAAAAGTATACAATTATTGTACAAAATTGTTTTTTTAGACTTGAGACAAATTCAAGATAGTCCAAAATAATTCATAATTTGTTAGCTAAATAATAATCGTATAAGGTAATTATTTGGATATAATGATATTTTAAAAAAAATAACAGTATAACAATTTTTAGTTAATCTCCATCTCGATAAATACAGGTCTTTATATATCTTGCAGCATATTAAGAACAACAAAGTGTTCCATGTTCATGTATAACACATGTATGTAAATTAGAATTAAAATCCGCTGAATTGAAGACCGATAAATTCTCGATTAAAAACGAGTCTGATATTGTTAAATTAAGAATGTAAAATATTCGAATAAATATCAAATAAATTCCCATAAACTCATCTAAGAGAAAAATTAAACATTGTCTAGCATAATATTCGTGACTTAATGATGAATAAATCCTTCAAATTCTGAAACATAAAAATAATATATCATATACGAAACCTTTTGACCACTTTTTTTTTCAAGAAACACTTTTTTTAAACATTTTTCAGCTAAAAATTTTTCCTTACTCTACACCAGTATCTATGGCTTAGCCCTTACCAGTTAGGAAGGTGGTGAAACATCGGTGGGTCTCGACCGACCACCGATGAATTTTGAGGTGGATAGTGCCTTCGGAGAGAGCTTTTAATATATGCGTGCGCTACATTTGCATGTCATATCAGTGGGAGAAATCCCAGAAACTCTCACTAGGAATGCGTATCGATGTGAGATGATTAACATACATTTTCATAATTGCCATGGAGTCTCCTCGTTTCAGAAAGCAGAAGCTACGGTTTGAATCCGATGCACCATACACTGCACCATACACTGCAGTCACCATACACTGCAGTCACATGCACCATACACTGCAGTCACTGCTTTCAGAAACATGAGATTCGATGACGACTGTGACAGTATGTAAACGTCTCGCATTGACAGTCAGATTGCCTGTCGGAATTTTTCCAAGTCCCCCCCCTACTACACACAATATGCAGGGGTATATAATTAATCCTTTGTTAGTCCTCAATTAACCCTGTAAGTCCTAATGCTATATCCTTATTCGTGATATAGATAAGGCCCACTGATGTATGAAAATTATTACATTTTTGGAACTTAAATGATGGTTCTATATTGCAGTGCAAAACGAACATTCTCAAACTCAGTTCTGAAGTGTATTAATTATTATTTTGAATTATTGTATTATTATTATTATTATTAATTGTATTATTATTATGCTGAAATGTTTTAAAGAAAAACAAACAGAAAAGAAATGTTCTACCTAATATGAACATTCATCCTTATTAGTGATATAGATGAATGACACTGATGTTTGAAAACTACTACATTTTTGGAACTTAAATGATGGTTCTATATTGCAGTACAAAACGATCATTCTCAAACTCAGTTCTATCTGAACAAACAGAAAAGAAATGTTCTATCCTAATATTAACATTTTGCTTATTCGTGATATAGATAATGCCCACAATAAGACCCAAGGTATGAAAACTAGTAGTTTTCATATTAGGGCTAGTAGCTTTCATACTACATTTTTGGAACTTAAATGATGGTCCTATATTGCAATACAAAACGATCATTCTCAAATTCAATTTTATTTGAATGGACAGAAAAGAAATGTTTTATCCTAATATTAACATTTTATTTATAATAATCATATTCTGTTTAGTGAATTTCAATGCACTAGTATCTTTTAAAATTACTGAAATGTACTAAAGAAAAAAAGGAGAAAAAAAAAAAAAAAAGATAAACCTGGATTCCATTTTTAACACAAGAGAAAAAAAAATTTTTTAAATAATTTAATATTTTTCCTTTTAACTATTTATGTGTTTACATAAGTTTAAACATTTTTCATTCTAAAGCATTCATAAAATCATAAAACGACTTAATTAAATATCTGCCACGATAAATTCGAAAGACTTTTTCAAACTAGAAAAAATGAGGCCACGATGATAAACATAACTTAAAAGCTACTTCAACTACATAAAAAAAAATAAATAAACTTGGAAAAATGTTCCTTACTCCAAGATATCTTTAGATCAAAGATCTTTTAAAAAGCAATAAAAAAAAACATTTAGATGGTGTCTGTTTAAAAACTTCATTTTGAGAAAGAGATTAACCGCTCATAAAAGCTAAAGAGAATAAAAAAGTAACTTATACTCAAATGAAGTCGAAATTTTAAATTATTGTACACCAATTAGATGTTTGCATACATTTACTGTGATTATGACATCTCACATTAAATATCTTCTAGTTTGGCTTGATGAATTAAATAAATATATAAAGGATTCGATTTAAATTTAGTATTAGTATCTTATACATTAAGCAAAATCTCTGTTGTTATTCTAAATATACACTCATGTCCATAAATTAAAGATAATGAAGTTCAGGCAAAGAAAGAGACAGAAGCAAAACAAATTTGACTTATTTGTAAAGTCTATTCATTAAACAAAAGGTAAAGAGCAAAAAAGATGCTATATGTCTGACATAATTAATAAAAATTTCGATTTTTACTCCCTGGAGCAAATTTCAAAAAAGAACCTATTTACAAAAAACAGTATAACATGATTAGTATGATGGTTAATATGGTGTATGTCTCCCCCGACGATGCAATACAGGCCTTACAACGCCTAGGCATGCTGAGTATCAAATTATCAATCTGATCTTGGGGAATATTACACCACTCATCAAGCAATGCCCTCCGAAGTTCCGGTTGACAGGTGGGGAGGGGGTTGACAATTCGTCGGCCAAGCATATCCCACACATGCTCTATTGGATTCAAGTCTGGTGAGTATGCTGGCCAATCCATACGGGTGATATCCTCCAATTGAAGGCATTCGTCTACAATGTTTGCACGGTGTGGACAGGCGTTGTCATCCATAAACAGAAATTCAGCACCCATGGCGCCCCGAAACAAACGTACATGTTGTTCCAGAATGACATCCCGATAGATGTGGCCTGCCATCGTTACACTCTGAACATGCAGGTCAGTTCTGGAACCAAGAATAATTTCTCCCCAAACGAGCCATCCTGCACCACCGTAACGGTGTCGCTCAATGGTGTTCTCTTGGTGGTAACGGGTACCTGGCGCTCTCCATATGAATGTCCGGCGAGAATCAGACTGCAAACTAAACCTGGACTCGTCGAAAACTTCACACAAGACCACTGCTGCGGTGTCCACAATGCATGCTCTCTACTCCAGGTTAATCGCAGGCGACAGTGAGTTGCGGTAAGTGGAACACATCTGACAGGCCTACGAGCATATAGACCAATATGCCCTAAGCGTCTGTACACGGTCTGCCTTGAAACTGTCGTACCGGTAGCTGAAGAAAGCTGACGAGACAGGTGTGATGCTGTGCTCCGTCTGTTTCTTTTGGCAGTAACTGCTAAATACAGGTCCTCATTCGGCGTTGTAACTCGGGGGCGACCTGTGCTGTAACATCTACTCACATTACCATCATCTTGGAATCGTTGCCAAAGCCTGGAGATGACACTCTGTGCGATTCAAGTTCCTCGGATACTTCCAGCTGGGTACGTCCACATTCCAGTCGTCCGATAATTCTACCACGTAAAAAATCATCCAAATGCTTCCTTTGCGCCATAACTATGCGGTTATTGCACTGAAAGGCTTTTAAAGCGCTTGTGAACAATTTTACTTCTTTGCCACCATTCCTTATATACCCCTCTCTTACACTCTCGTCATTGTGACGTACTATCCGCGCCATCTGGTGGTTTCCTGTAATTTGCATATTCTTCTTCAAGATGTCTGTGATAATTCTACAGGTGAAATTTTTATTTTAGAGTTCAATTTCTGTGTGATTCTGAATTATCCTTAATTTATGGACATGAGTGTATATCAGATTTTGGGGGAAAATAGGAAATGAGGTGGCATATTTTTCATATTCTTTTAAGAATTTCCAATTTATGTGTAATAAACACTGAGAAAGAAGTTTGGGTTTTTTTTTTTTTTTTTTTTTTGGTTTTCGCTCTACGGTCATTTTGTGCATACTTTAAGCTAATTAGACAGGGACCTACAGGTTAATTTTACAGTTTAATATTTTTGTAATCAAAATATATATATATATATAATTAAAAGGTATAAGGTCTTGCGTTGTAAAATCATAATTACCAATGTGAAAAGAATTTAACAAATATTGCAAAAATTACAAGAAAATTCATTTTCATGTACAAGACATACAATGAATAACTAAAACAAACGCTTTTATATTTAATAACAATTTGGAATCCAAACACGATCGTTTCGGTTATTTACACAGCAAGTTACTTTGTATCTCTTGCAAAATTTTATCTCGTACTTTAATGCACACATTTTCTGTATTTGAACAAATCAAACATTTTTCGTTCAAATTAAAAGTACATATTTTAGCTGCTATGTTTACCAGTTTATGTCCATAATATTATCATAAAATGTTAAAGTATATTTTTAATCTATTAAAGATGCGATTTACAATAATAACTTACATCAATGGTGGCCAACCCGCGACCCGCCTTGAACATTTTCCGACCCGTGAGATTTGTCACACTTTTACAAAATATATGTATTTTATAATGGCTAAAGCAGTGAAAAGCGATGTATTAAAAATACATTATGTGTGCATCCATATATTCAAAAATTAACTGTTGAAATTATGAGGAAATATGACTTTGATTTTAAAATAATATTCTTGCGAATATATGACAGATATTGCCTGCTTATTTAAGAGTTTGCAGAATAATTACATTATATTCCGGAAACTCATGATGCACGCGCATGTTGGAACATCTAATATAACAGGTTCTATGTTTCACTTTAAGTGACCTCAGTGACCATCCCTAGATACGCACAATTGATTGTTGATAGCAGAGCAAACCAGACTCTTAGTTGACATTGTTAGCGCTTTTGGTTCAACTTACACCTGCGAACCTTTTTTTTGTTTTTGTTTGTTTGTTTGTTTGTTTGTTTGTTTGTTTACTAAAATGAAATTGACCAAACACAAACATAACGAACCACGCTCAAACATAACGGACGCTAACCTGCAACACCCATTACGATGTGCAAATACCCAAATTGGGATCTATTTGTAAAAGCTAAGGGAAAGAGTGGAGAAACACATATCATACTAATAAAAGAAATATTTTTTAATAATTTAATTTTTTATTTCGTTTATATTTATATATTTTTTTATATTTTATTTTTAGTGTTATATAATTCTTTACAATGTGCGTTTAGTATCATTATTATTATATTATCTATGTTTACATGTAAGAATAATAGTAAAAAAATACTCATATGTACTCATTATGTTTCAATTTTCACTCAAAAATTGTCTATAGTGGGTCTAAATCTAATATGGGGATGTATAATTTTATATGCGGCCCTCGGAGTTAGGATGATTTCCAAAGTGGCCCGCAAGATTATTTGGGTTCAATTGGAACGAAGCGATTTGGATAATTTCATCTCCAAATTGTTTCCAATTTTTTTGTTGAAACAATTGTTCGAGACCCAGTTAGAGATAAATAGCTTCTTAATGTTAGTTTTGTCCAATAAATAAAAATCCTTACACCAAACATCTATCACAGAAGAATTAGAAAGAAAGAAAAATGGCGTTGCATACATTTTTTTGGTAGAAATCATCGACTTATTTTAAAACTAAATCTGGTTCTTTATCAAATACTTGCTTAATAAAAGTAGAGTGATAAAAAATAATAGTTTGTTGTAACATAAAAAAATAAATAACACTTTAAACATAACATGTTTAACATGTTTAACATCAACATATGTACATAACATATAACATGTTTAATATAAACTTAGTTAATATTAAACAAGTTGGAAGAATTCAAATATAAATCTATCATTTTAAACTGGATTTTTAAGTATGTCAAAAACATAACAAAAAACATAAACTGAACAGATTTCCAGTTTTTAAAATTACAAATATAATTTTGTTCTTTTTTAAATCATAAATGTTGCCAGTTACATTAAATTAACATTTTAGAAGCAACACAAAAATAACATTTTACGAACATAAAATTAACATTTTAGGAAGAAGGAAATTAATTCTTTTCGAATATATCTTGATGAGAAATCTTTCATAAAAATAACGATTAACTTTCTTTATTATGCACTACTACACATACATGTAATGTTAATGACTCATTCGTTAAATATGTTTAATGTTATCGGAACATCGCCCAGCCACTAATTATACCCTTATCAATCCACTAATCTGTTCATTCTATTTAAAAGAGCTTTTAACTTTAACACTCATGACTAACTAAGATGGCGTCTTTTTTGCGATGCAGATTATAATATCGATTTCAACGATGCACACAAAATCCAACTGAAATAGAAGCAATCATTCTATTGAAATTCTTTTGAAACAATCAGTTTACAGTCTTGAACTGGGACACCTTTTAAGTGATACACAATTGATGAAGAGTTGAGGAGAGGGGGAAAAAAACTGCCTCTGGCTGGCAAAAATAAAAAAACAAAAGAGTATTTGTCAATGCAAAAACTTTTTTTTAGAACACTAAAACGAATGAACTGCCAGCCTTGTCACATATTCCTTTATTTTCACCCATGACATCTAGGTGTCAGGTTTAGGACCGTTACTTTCGAATGACTGATTCTTCTTCTTCATATCGGTTTCAGTTTCAGCTAATCGCATTTTGCAATTGCTAGGCCTTGGTTCTTTAAAACTTCATGCTAAAAGATTCCATGCAAATTTAAAAACTGTTTTCAAGTTGTTTAATTAATTTTCAAACATAATTGCTTTATAATGGATAATTATATCATAATTTACTGAAATACATGCATTCTATTAAAAAATTGAATTATTACTTAAACTAAATAAGTTTTTAAAACAAAGATAAAATAGTAAATTGCCCAACTCGTGGCCTAGATGCTGCCCCCTCTCATCAATAGAAATAGCAAACTCACCCTTTTCAAACAAAAAATATTACTATTCAAGTAAGTATTAAGACCCATTCTTACTTACGCAGCCCCAATTTGGAGTATAACAGCAAAAACCAAGTACAAATAATTCAAAATAAATTACTTCGAATTATAACTGGCGCTCTCTGATTCGTACGCAACTCTACCATTCACAACAACCTTAATATTGAAACTATAGACACCCATATTACTAAACTTTCTAAAAAATTCTTTTCTAATACAGTTAATCACAATAACCCGATCATTAAAGCTCAAACCATTTTTACCCAGTGTAATGGTAGATATAACTATCCCTACGCAACTCCAAAATGGAATCGAAGTTTAAAACCACTTTAAATAGCCTATTTTTTTTTAATTGCAATATCCATTTTGTCCTTTTATTTATTTCACCCGTTTTTTCATCATTCCAGCTCATCTCTAAAAAAAAAAAAATAATAAATTCCTTTGCCAATATTCTTCATTATTATTTTTGATATAGACCTTTTTTTTTTTTTCTCTCTATGTCAAACATTTTCTCCAATTTTTGTTAATCACATTATTTTTCTTATTATATCCAAACTTTTTTATTTCATTTTAAGTTGAACAGATGATCGCTTCACGATCAGTTACTCTTCTAAACTATTCAACTTAGTAGTAACCAAGAGATAATATGTACAGCTAAAAAGTACAGAAAGGCTCAAGGTGAGATCCGCTGGCATTGTAGTCATTACTTTTAAAAAAACGATGAGAATCCATAACGATTGTATCAAGATGTGTACATAATTTACATTGGCAATAAGGATATGTGGGAGTTATATGGGTTTCCTCCATAAAACACGTAAATGTGAGTTGGTTACCTTAAAATGTGAGCGTCCTTTCTTTTCTTCCTTATTTGTTAGTGGGGCTGTTCGTGGTATGCATGTGGAATACGAAATCCACCATTTTGCAACAGCAAAACCACCTAGTGGTACAACTGTTACTGAAAACCAGAGGCAATAATATATGTGACACGGCTTTGAGTTTATTCTTTTATACTTCTAAAAAGGTTTTCTACTGTCTTCTTTAGTATAATTCTTCTTTTTCTAACTTAATTAAGGCAAAACGTCAAAAGTTATCTAAATGTGAGTTGGTTACTTCTAAAAGGGCACGTCCTTTCTTCCCTTCCTTATTTGTTAGTGAGGTTGTTCATGGTATGCATGTGGAACCATTTTATCCACCGTTTTAGAACAACAACAAAACTACCTAGTGGTACAACTGTTGCTGAAAACCAATAATATTTCATCATCATTAGATTCCCAACATCATAAACCAGGGTTTTGTAGACCGCAGAAAACCACTGTTGTTCCTGGCAGCCTTATGTCTACGTTAACCCTACATAGATTTATTTCTGCTAAGTAAATTAAATCGTTCAAAATCAACATTTAAAATTTGAGCACTGCAAGTTTAAATAACTTTCAATTATATCACATGTAATTTTTCATAAAAATAAAATTTTCACCATTTATTTATGTACGAACCACAACTAAACCATAATAATAATAGTAATAATTCTAATAACTCAAAGGAAAGTAATAGTATTATTATTTCTATCAAATATGTTTGTAACGTTTGATCACTGAATTATCATACAACCACATTGAATTCCTGCACAGCCATTATTCAATGAATGAAAATGATTTCGTTATAATCCCTATAGGTTATGCATTTTATTTTAATAACCCCAGTATTTTTAAGTAAAATATATATTACCATATATGCCATATGGAAGCCACACCCATGATAAGTCTTTTACATAATAATTTGATTTCTGTATAGCAAATCACAAAAAAAAAAAAAAAAAAAATCAATTCTTGTGCTATCACAATTCGTCCTTGGATATTTAAAAAAGAATGCCAGTAAATGTAATTCTAATAAACTAAACTAAAGTTGAACTTGAAAACGTATCCGCCATGCGAAACAGAACATATCCCAAATCTAATATCGAATTTCACGAAGAAAAAAAAAAAAAGTGCGTGGCAAGGCTTTGATTTTATTCTTTTATACAACTAAAAAAAAATTTCTACTGTTTTCTTTTGTATAATTCTTCTTTTTCTAACTTATTTATGACAAAACATCCAAAATAATTTTTTCTACTAATTCCATCTATATATAAATGCTATAAGAGATTTCTTATAGAAATATTTTAAAAGATCCATAAAACTAAAAAAAAAAAAAATTATATACGGAATTTTTTTTTTTTCCCGCGTTCGAAGCTACGTGAATTGGAATAGTAAAATATTTCTTACACGAATTTAATTAACTTTTACAAAATCAATTAAAATAAGGGGAAAAAATCCTTAATTGAAAGAAATTCAGAGAATTCCATGTAATTTGCTGAATTTCAGAATTTTGTTCTAAAAAAAAAAAACGAGTAATTCTCAAGTAATTATTTTATTCACTTTTACCCGACCAACATACACAATTCGCTGAATTTGAGAATTTTGCTTTAAAAAAACCGCATAATTCTCGAGTAATTATTTTGTTCACTTTTACTCGATCAACATAAGTCGGAAAAATTCGTATTTCAAGGAAAATCAAGGAATTCTATATAATTTGTTGAATTTCAGAATTTGGTTCTAAAAAAAAAAGAGTATTTCTCGAGTAATTATTTTGTTCACTTTTTACACGATCTACATACACAATTCGCAGAATTGGAGAATTTCGTTCTTAAAAAGGAATAATTCTCGAGTAATGATTGTGTTCACGTTTAATCGATCAACATAAGTCGGAAAAATCCGTAATTCAAAGAAAATCAGGGAATTTTAATATAGTTTGCTGAATTTGAAAATTTTGTTTGAAAAAAAAAAAAAGCGAGTAATTCTCGAGTAACTATTTTATTCACGTTTACTCAATCAACATAAGTGGGGATAATCCGTAATTAAAGGGAAAATCAGGGAATTCTAATACAATTTGCAGAATTTCAGAATTTTGTTTAAAAAAAAAAAGAGAGTAATTATTTAATTATTTTATTCACTTTTACTCGATCCACTTAAGTCGGAAAAATTCGTAATTCAAGGAAAATCAGGCAATTCTAATATACACTGTAGTTTGCTGAATTTGAGAATTTTGCCTTGGAAAAAAAAAGTGACATTTTATTTTATTCACTTTTACTCGATCAACGTAAGTCGGAAAAAGTCCATAATTCAAGGAAAATCAGGGAATTCTATATAATTTGCTGAATTTGAGAATTTTATTTTTAAAAAGCGAGTAATTTTGAAGTAATTATTTTGTTCACTTTTACTCATGAAGTAATTGAAGTTATTACTTCAAATTCAAATTGTAATTGATTTGAATAAGTTTTACTTCAAATTCAACATAAGTGGGAAAGAAATCTGTAATTCAAGGAAAAATCAAGGAATTCTATATAATCTGCTGAATTTGAGAATTTTTTTTAAAAAAAAAAGCGAGTAATCATTTTTATTCACTTTTACTCGATCAATATAAGTAGGGAAAATCAGGAAATTCTATATAATTCACAGAATTTGGAGAATTTTGTTTTTAAAAAAAAAGAGTAATTCTCGAGTAATTATTTTATTCACTTTTACTCTATCAACGTAAGTCGGGAAAACTGTAATTCAAGGAGAATTACGGAATTCAGAATTTTGTTCTGAAACAAAGCCAATAATTTATATATATTTTGTCAGACATGCGTCAAATGAAGAACATGTAAGAACACGTTTTCACATAGTTCTTTTGAATATTTTTATTCTAGATGCATTTTAATTGAATTTTTGCAATGTTTCCACAACTGAGTTAACAATTCACATGTAAAAAAAAAAAAAAAACCCGAGGAAATCCATCCCACTTTTAGCTTTAACCATAATTATAAATTCATAATTACATTTACGTCACTAGAGTGCAAAATCGAAACCCGTTTTCCAGTTTTAACTGATTAGATAAGCGAAGCATTATGCTCCGAAGGTCAACAAGTAAAACGATATAAAAACTATAAAAACGTTCTTAAAAAGTAGCACTTACTTTTATCTGTCTCTATCGGCAACCCTCATGATCCTGAGTTTAGAATCAGTTCATCCAGTTAGATAAGGATCGCTTCCCTGTCCGCAGACACTCATTTTCTTTTTCTTCTTTTTTTTAATAATCATTCTTGTTTATTTAATCTTTTCTACCACCGATTCGCTTTCGCTGCTCAGTTTGAAAAAGAAAACTTTTTGGCAGAAAAATAACCGCTGCTTTTCAGAGTAACCCAACATCGTGTCTTTTTTTACCACACTGTCTATGGACACGTGATTTGCACGCGACGTTCTTTTTTTTTTGGAATTCTTTTTTAGAACACTCATTTAAGAACAAAAAAAAAAAGAAAACAGACGATTTTTTTCTCTCTCTTTTTCTCGTTTGCTATCCACTTGATTTGGCGGCACGATTTTTAACGCAGCTTTTCGCTCCCCTCGCACAACTTGAAAGTGAGTTTCATTCCACTGTATGACGTCAACAAAAAGTGTCCAATCGGATATTGAGGTGGAGCTTACGCATGGTGGTTGAAGACTACACATGTGTTACATGTTAATTTTCAGTTACTTTTTATTTTATTTATTTCATATTTATTTTTTTCTTCCCCTTTTGAAACTAGCGTGCGGGGGACGAAGACGACAACGGTTGCTCTTTTTAGAATTTTCCAAGACACCCGGAAAGAATTCTTTCTGATCGTAAAAGGAAGTTAGTTTGAAGGAATTTATTTATTTCCTGTTCGGGCGAATAATAAATATGTGTTACAAGTCACCAGGCAACAATTCAAAGCCCAGTTTTGTGTTGCCAGTTTATTTATATGACAATCTTTAGTTTAATGCGGGGAAATAAAAGAACTCGTTTGTGGATATGCATCTGAATACTATCTTAAAAATAATAATAATAATTGTCTTTTCAGTTATAGTTTAAAAAAATTACGGATAAAATTTTTTTAGACAATTTCTACAAAATTTAATTTGAATAATAGTCATTATTTTATATGATAAGTAAATAAGTAAGTAAGATATTGAAAAAGTAAGTAAGACGAAAGTAAGTCAGATTTAAAAAAGTAAGTAAGAAGTAAAAAGTAAGATTAAAAGAAGTAAGAAGAAAAAGAAGTAAATAAGAATTACGAAGTAAGTAAGCATGAAAAAAGATGTAAGAAAGATTTTAAAAGAGATTTATCGTTTTTAAAATGCATAACCATTAAGACTTTGAAGAAAGAATGAGTTATTTTCACTTTCAGATAAAAATTAGAAGATTCTGTGAAAAGAATAAAATAATAATAAAGAATTGAATAATAAGAAGATTCTGTGAAAAGAATAGAATAATAATAAAGAATAGAATAACAGTAGAAGATTCTGTGAAAAAAAAAATTATTTGCTTGGATCTTATCAAAGAAATATTATTAAATTATATTAGATTTAAGTAATTAAACTTTCTTATAGTTTATTTACAATTTAAATTAAATAAATCAAAAATTAAACACGAATTTTGTGATTTTTTTTTTTTATTAATTTATTTGTAAAAAACATTGAAAGTAATATACTTTCTTTTTAAAAATCTACCAAAAGAAATATATAATATCAAATCATCATCATTGGCGCAACAACCCCATGGTGGGCTAAGGCCGTCTGCCTGCTGGCAGATTCCTATACAGAAGATGTTTTCTTTTTACGGGGTAGGGTTGTCAGCCCTACGCCAAACAATCAAAGGAGATTCAGACCTACGGTTTAAAGTGATTTCGAATCACTAGAAACGCTCATGACACCGCCGAGACTCGAATCTGAAAAATAGTCGCTCTGCCATCAGACCCCATAGCATCAAATGCTACAAAAGTTTATTAAAAAAAAACTTTTTAGTTTAATTGAGTAATAAATGGAACAAATATATTTGATTGAAAATACAACAGGTATGTTCTAAAAATTACAGAAAATTAAAGATCTAATGAAATGAAATTAAAAAAAAAAATTTTTTAATCGGCATAACTATTTTTCCTATTCTTTATCTTGTTTCAATGAGATAAAAAAAAAAAAGTTCCCAAATTTATATTTATAATTTAATATAAAGAATTAAAGATTATCTAATATCAGTAGTGTATGAGTAATGATTTAAAAAAATTATGTTGTTCTTGTGTTTTTTCTTTTCCTACTTAATAGACATCAGACCAAGTCCAAGAACCCATACGGTCTCATGGTTGAAGGGAAAGTGGGCAGCTTCTATTGTGATGGAGCACTCATAGGTAGAAGTCTGACTTGGCTTCGTGACGCTGACTTTTTACGGGATAGGGTTGTCGGCCCTACACCCAGCAGTCATATGAGACCGGAACCTACTGATTAAAGTGGAATTTGAACCACTACAAACATCCATGGCACCGAGCATCAGTCACTCGGCCATTTAGACCCTAAAAATATTACGGAAATGCAAAGATAATGCAATTACACAGCCAAAAATAAGTAAATTTTTATACAAATTACACAGTATAAGTAAAAAAGTAATTCTACATTAGAATATGATATGCAAATGAGGGGAAGTGTAGTCGTTTGATAGAGCTTTAAAAGCATCTCCAGTTTGCTGCAAGTAGAAACTTCTAGTGAAATTTCGAGACACCCATGCTTTAGATATGAGAGAACTCGACATCATTTATCTGAAGAATTATGATGGCATGTCATTGGAAGGACATAAAGTGGCCAGAATCTATCCTATGTAGCATGATAGTAGTTGAATGAGAGTGTTTTTTTAATTCATATAGACAGCATTTCTAAGAATAGAATCAGCTTCTAGAAGGTACAACTGGGAAAGACCTAAAATGTACAAGGATCGCCAAATGACCGATATTTGCAACTATTGAGATTTTGATGTTTTTGTGCCACTTCGCAATTGCAAAGTGGCACAAAACCTCAATTGTAGACAAATATCAGATAAACAAATGTCCAACTAACTAACGAACAGTCGGCACTGGGCCAGCGAGATGAATAAGTCTTCTAGCGCGATGAATAAAGAATGTCGCTGCCGCTTACTGGCACCAACCCACCTTTGACTTTCTCTGCAAAGTTATTGGAAAGCTTGTGTTCACAGCAAAAGTGTCCACGAAGAAAGGTTGCAAATAAAACATTCAGCACTCTGTATATATGTTACACCAAGCCACCAAATGAAAGATTTAATTGGCTGGGCACACATGTCAATTATACGCCTGTATTCTTCATTGATGTGTCAAAATTCGTAAAGACTATTTGAAGACTTAAGAAGATTACTGCTCTGGAAGGCCATCTGTCAGTCATATCTCTGGAAGAAACTGATTCAGTGGGTTTAGTGCATGTGTGTGAGAAGTAATCTCTTTGGATGTCCGCACTGACACCTATATATCGTCTCAAGAGGCATCGTTACTTCTCTGTTATATCTAGAGATGATATTATTGATCCAGTTGTTCGTTCTTATGAAAGTGCAGTTGCTGGCACATTTGTGAGACAGTAATGCTATTGACCACACAGAGTCCGGTTGATGGAGAATTAACTTCTATCAAGCCTATTAATTAGCCAACATGTTCGAACTTGAATGAACATGTTTGTGATTCGCTAAGGTCTGCAACCCTACAAGATCTTCGAACTGCTTTGACACAGCAATACGCTTCGCTGTCAACAGAGTTAATAAACACTACCATTTTGAGCATGAGACATTGTTGCCGCGCCTCTAAAGCTTTTAGAGGTGAGAGCACTTCATACTGAAACTGATCGCACATTGAACTCAGATACCGTGTTACCATATAAAATTGTTAAGACATCCTTTGGGCTGGATATTTGATTCTGAAGAACATCATACATATATTCCTTCCTGGTACGAAGAGGCATGATGTTGAATGCTGATTTTCCGAATTAGGATGTTCGAAACTGAAAGTTACATGTCATGGGATGATCCTAACACATCCGTCCGCATAAAGTCCTTCCAAACGGCTTAATAAGATGGGTAAGGGAACCCTAATCGGCTCCACAATTCAAAGTGGATAGTGGCACAATAAAATAAAAAAAAAACTGTTTTAAATTAAAGATAATAAAATATTTGTAGTTGTGTCAGACCAGACTTATGGTCATCCCGAGTAGGGCTAAATATCTACCGTTTTCGTGGCGAATGCTTCAGATGTAAGAAAAAAAAAAATTATTATTCCTTCTTCCAATTAAAGATCAACTACTAATGAATCTCTAATAATTAATATTATATACAGGGTATTTCACATTAAAGGCGACAAAAAGAGTAACATAACACAAAATCTTTAATTGATTTATTTAGCCGAGACAGACGAATTTTTGAAACTACAATTACACAAGTTTTATCTGGCAACAATGAAAAGTCTTTCGGTTGCGAAAATGCCGCTAGTGGTATTGTGCAAAAAGGCACCATCTCTATGCAGGAGATAGGGCGTGCTGTATTTTGAAATAAGCCAAAAACGTCGTCGTTTATCGTCGTTCAAAAGACATTTCCGTACGAAATCTGATAAAGAACCATCGCATTGTCACAACATCGGGAAGCAGCTTCAGGACACGGGCTGCTTAACCAGCCCAGAACGAACAGCGAATTCTGAGCTCAATGTGTCTCATACAACGGTTGACGGAAATGTCAACAATTCTTAGCCATACATCTTTCAGATGGTGCAGGCGCTTCAGATGCTATAAGCGACAAACTGTTGAGCACTGTAAAGCATTCTGTGAAAATTTGCAATATAAGATGGTTTTGCGAACAGACTTCTGTTTACGGATGAAGATGTAGCGACACCTATTGATGAAAAATGGAGCAAACTTTGAATGGAAAAACTTTCTTCTATCAATTAAAAATAAACAAGTTAATATTTCCGTGGATAGATTAAAAACCGGCATATGTGTTACAACCTAATGAACTTCTGAATCCGACGTCATCAAATGATCATACATCTGTGCCGAGTGAGCAAACATTTATACCAAGTCAGCAAGTTGCACAACCAAACACAACAACACGTTGTGGAAGACAAGTAAAACTTCCTGTTCGTTTCAATGACATTATTGACTTTTCTTCAAAATTATAATTCGTCCATGCCCATTTTAAAAATTAACTTGGTTTATTGTATGTAAATGTTTATATGTAATTGTATTTGTAATTATTTTGTGCAATTTAAATTTGTATCAATGTGTATTTGTTCGCTATTATTTGTATAGATATATTAATTCTTCTACCATTTTCAAAGTAACTTAACTTTGTTACTGGTAGGGGAGTGATGTAGCGACACCTATTGATAAAAAATGGAGCAAAAATTTAACAACTTCTACTTTCACTGTTAACAAGGGAATTTTCCCGCTAGAATAAAAACAGAACGTAATTGGCGTTAGAAATGGAATAAAGATGTTATGTGAAAATTGATTATCGTCTTTTTTTTTTCGCCGTCTGGATTTTAATAACACTACGCAACCTTGACAAAGTCGCCACAAAGACACTTTTCACGTTTCTGGCAAAGATAATCAGCATAATTTACGATTTGGAGGTACGAGAAATCCACATGGTGTAATGGAGCATCTGCTTTATTCTCCAAAGGGGAACATTTTTCTGCGCCATTTCCAACAATTGTGTTTTTGCTTCTTTTTTCTTCATGAAAAAAAAAATCGATTTACGGATGCATTTACCAAGACATGTTATCAGAATGGTTGTTCCCTCTGTCGGAGGAAACGGTAGCCTTTGTTCTGCAGCAAGACTGTGCTCCACAACATTGGCATGAAATGTACGTCAGTACCTGAACGTTAGTCTGCCCCGCCGCTGGATCAAATAAAATGTTATTGCTTTGTTGGCCACCGAGATCCCCAGATCTAACCTTTTTTGTGTTTTTATCCAATGGGGTTTTGTTAAATATAAAGTGTTCGTGCTGCCATTTACAGCAATGTCAGAAGCTGATAACTGAAGTGCCCAAATCATTAACACAGTATGTTCTATCACGAATGCGTTAGGAACTGAACACAGCATAGATATTTGCCACGTCACCGCAAGGGCACATATAGAACATCTATAGAAACTTGGGTACTTACGTATTAACGGTACCTTGGCGACAGACTTGGCGGTTTTTAAGTGTCGCCAATCTAACAGCTACAGATTTGGCGGTTTTTAAGTGGCGCTAATATAACAGCTGCAGATTGCTGAGTTTTGACGCCATTTTGTAGTGTATTTGGGATTTGCCAGAAACAGAACAAGATGCAAAATCGCCAAATCTGTAGCTGCGGTTGGCGCGTGTGCTCTTTATTAGCGCAACTGTCGCCAAGGTACTGTTAATACGTAAGTACCGAAACTTGGATAGTTGCAATTGTGTTTCGTGTTATGCATAATCCTTAGTGTCCTGCAGTGCTGGATGGACGTCCCATGAGCATGGAAGAATGAAAGGGGCAACTTCTGTTGTGATAGAGCACCAGTAGGTAGAGGTCTGACTTGGCTCCATGTCGCTGAAGAAGGAGGTCAGTGCCTTCCAACTCAGTGATTTTTAGGGAGAACAACCCGGCATTTGCGCATCATATGGGAGAAAATTCCCACTGGATTGTCTAATTAACGAAGCAAGATGCTGAACATCACAAATTTCATCGAGTCTCCTCGTTTTTCGAAACAGTGTCTACAACAAAGCCGCCAGAGGATTGAACTTCAGTCCTAATGCTTAAATGCGGCGCACGTTGCCATTGAGTCACGAGTCGGACATAGTTGTAGTTTCACTGTAAATTTGATTTATTAAAATAAAGTAATTACACTGTTCACATGTATGCTTTTTATCCCATTCACTATGAAACATCCTGTATAATTCACATCTCAAAACAAAATACCCCATATATCAAATGGGAAATTTATTTCATTCCGAATCTTTTTTTTAGTTAATCCGATTTAAAAATAAAAGCACGATTGATATTATAATAAAAATATTTATAATTAACATTATATACAGTTAGAATAACGTATTTTATCTATAAACACGCAAGTTTTATTTGAATTTCTAACAATTTGTACTTTGCAACTACGTTTTTTTTTTTTTTTTAATTTCTAATAATTTCAAAATGTATAATAAATGCGAACACACATTGTAGTAAATTTAATTTAAAATGTATTATAAAATATATCCATTTTTGTTGCCTCCGAGTTCATTATAACCCCTTGGTGCATATTAAAAGTGGAGGGAAAATGTTTAGTTTTTTAACACGCTTCCCCTTACGCACTAGCAGAAGAGCTCCGTTTGCCTTTTAGGAGAAATGGCCAGTTGGCCTACAGACTTTCACACAGAGAGGATGTAATAGGTGGGCTGAAAAGTTCGTAGGCTGACCATAGATGGCGCTACTAGTATTAAATCCATATGATTTTTAGTTAGCCCTAACCTTCAAAAGACACGCTTTATAAATTTGATAGCTGTTGCACTATTAGTATGTGAGCTATAGCATTTTTAGTGAAGCAACTTTTGTTAGTTTGAAAAAATTGGATAAAAATGAATTTCGTGTGTTAATAAAGCATTGCTTTTTGGCGACAAAAAATTCTATTGAAGCCAAGGCTTGGCTTGATAAACATTATTCGGTCTTTGCACCAGGAAATTCAACCGTAGAGAAGTGGTTTGCTAAATTTAAACGAGGACAATGCACGCAGTGGACGCCCCAAAGAGGCTGTTACCGACGAAAACATCAAAAAGTCCACAAAATAATTTCTGATCGCCGTAAAGTGAAGTTGATTGAGATAGCTGAGACCCTAAAGATATCAAAGGAAAGTGTTGGACGTATCGTGAATGAATATTTCGATATGCGAAAGCTCTGTTCAAAGTGGGTGCCGCGCGACCTCACAACCGACCAAACACAACGACGAATTGATGATTCTAAGCAGTGTTTGGAGCTGTTCAATCGTAATAAACCCGAATTTTTGCGTCACTATGTAACAATGGATGAAACATGGCTCCATCATTTCACACCGGAGTCCAATCGACAGTCAGCCGAGTGGACTGCACGTGATGAACACTAAAAATGCTATAGCTCACATACTAATAGTGCAACAGCTGTCCAATTTATACACGTGTCTTTTGAAGGTTAGGGCTAACTAAAATTCATATGAATTTAATACTAGTAGCGCCATGTATGGTCAGCCTACGAACTTTTCAGCCCACCTGTTATCTTTCTTGCACCCTACTCATAGTTAAGTATAGGGTTTTCGGCTTAGAAGAGGAATCCTTCCACGAATCTATAATTATGTCTTTACATCAGTTAAGTATTGTATGTGTATGGTGTTTGTGTGTGCGTAAATAAATCTGCAAGTTCTCCAACATGTGCCTCTAGTATTTCAACCCAACTACACCCACTTGCCTAACGTGCACACTGCAGTTTGTTTTAATTGAAATAAAGTAGTTTTGGGAGCAAAACTGAATTGTAAAAATATTTTATTACACAATTTTTGGCCTATTTTTTTTTTTTTTTTTATTTATATTTCGTACTAAGTTCCTTGTTATTTTGAAAGTTTAATTATCCTATACAACTGAATTTTTTTTTTTTTAAGGATATTGAATTAATTTTTTAAACCTGAAAAAATTGATTGTGTAATATGTTGAGCGTTGTTTTCCTGAAACTTCAAGAATTCTACTCTTAAATGTAAAAAAGGTACGCAACTGAAGGACACAGAATTTGCACGATAAAACACATAGTGCAAAAAATAAAATTGTATCACAACTTGCAAAAAAAAAAAAAAAAATGGTATCGCGCAATGGCGAATCATATTTGCTTTTACATTCGAAATTGGTTTTTCAAGCTTGTCAGATGATTCTTCTTAATATCGCATATGGAAACTTTTTCAACAAGAAATGGATATAAGAAAAAATAGTGGGTTTTTTTTTTATTGTTGTTAGAATAATTTTAACAATAATATATATATATATACAAGATGATTATAATTAAAGTCCAACTTTCAAAATACTGTAAAAAGAAAAAGAAACTTCGTCACAATGAGTTCAAATTTGAGCTGAAGATACTTGAAGAAGGGGAAAACGGTATGGTATCAAAAAACAGTTCCACCGATTTTTTTCCATACAATTTGATATGACCATGCCGTGGTGGATGGGCTTTCCACTAACAATGTCACATCTGTTGAATGACTCGGAAGTCAATTTTTCGACAAAAAACCGAAACAATCAAGCACGTTGAACACTGCAGTTGGTTTAATGTGCAGCTCATGTCAAACACGTTGTCATTTCGATTTCAAAATATGAATGTCAGCCAAATTCACTTTCTTTAGGCCGCTTACAGCGCCATCTATTTATAAACTTTAGAACTTTTTTTTCATGCCATACCGTTTCCCTTTTTCAAGTATCTTCAGTTCAAATGTGAACTCATTGTGACGAGTGGTTCTTTTGTCTAGAGCATTTTGAAAGTGGAACTTTAATTATAATCACCCTTTTTATATATAATAAAAACTAGTAGGAGTACTACTTAACAAAAAATTTCTCTGCAATGCAAATATAGTATTCTCCATATGCCAACATTGATAATTATTCTCAATGAGGTTTTTTTTTTAAACAAAATTTTTAATTTGCATATTTAAATGAACATTTAAGGGACCTGAGAGGCTAGCTCTCGCTACCACAGGTTTCGGGTTCGAGTCCCGGCGGTGCCATGGATGTTTGTAGCGGTTCGGAATCCACTTTAAGCCGTAGGTCCCGGTCTAACAGGATCTTAGAGCGTTGTGGAGGTAGTGTTACTCCGCTTCCGTAGCTTATCTTCAAGTTGCACGCACTTCCTGGGTAGTGCTGCGTGAGTAACGTCGGTGCAGCGCTTGCCTTAAGAGAGAACTGTCTGAGTGTTTGCCAGCTGCATTAGAACAAACAAAAAAAAAAGAACATTTATGACATTTGTTCCATTGTCATAAAATTTACTGAAACATGAAATGCCTTTTGATCACAAATATATTTTATTTGAGACTTTATCTACCAAAGTTTAAAATATGCCTATAATTTTTTTCTACTAGTAATTTATGCACAAAAGTTGTAACAACGATCCTTTGAGCAGCTGATTTTCATTGTCCATTTACACGTTATCTCATTAAATTTAGAATGGAATTGCCAAGATTTTTATTCGAATTGCTCTTTTCTGATTGTTGAAGTGGTGATAATGGTCAGGTTAACCTTGAAATTTCCTGAACTACATGCTAAATTTTCGGAAATCGTACGTGAAACGAATTAGATTCACCATCGTACCTTTCCAAGAAAATTTCAACATAAAATTTGAAAGTAAAAGACAATTAGATTAAGATGTAACGCTATGATTTGTTCTTTACCACTGCCTTTAAAATTCATACGAATTGAAGCCTTCTTGGAATAAGTAAAATTATATTTTTTGGAATGGTAACAAGAATTTTTTGGATCTAGAAGCATTCAATTTTCAGAATGGATGGCCACAAATTATCGGAGCACAGCCACTTGCTGCACATTATGCGCTTCATTCTATGATAAACACAAAGTAACAATGACGAATACTGTAAGGCAACGCAATTTTGACAAACGTAATACTTTCATTGTCAATTTGGTTTGGTTTGTCGCTCTACGGTCATCTTCTGCACACTTTAGGCTAAACAGACAGGGACCTACAGTTTAAAGTGGATCCCGAACCACTCACAAATACCCATGCTACAGCCAGGATTCGAACCTAGAGCCTGTGGTGCCAAAGACAGAGCCCTAGCCAATTGGCCATCAGGTCGCTTTTCATTGTCGAAGCATATACTTACAATATTGAGATCTTAATGTACCATAAAAACAAGATTAGTCAGAAGAATCATCTTAATCTACGATTATTTAGAAATCATTAAAAACCAGATTCAAACTGTTGAGATCAAACTGCGCGAAATTCTTCCGTGCCACAGCTTATGTGCAGTTTTCAATGTCGAATGCGATATTCACCATTAAATTAGATATGTCCTAAACTCTGCAGACTCAATGGCTATGAGTGTGCAAGTTAAAGAGTCTGGCCCATCAAAGATCATGAGATTTATTTAAAATTCGTAATGTAACCGTGCCTCCTTCTACACAGACCTGATAGCCAATTGGCTAGCACTCTGGCTCTGGTATCACGGGCTTCAGGTTCGTAGCCTGACGGTGGAATGGATATTCGTAAGTGGTTCGGAATCCGCGTTAAACTGTAGGTTCCGGTCTAACTAGCCCAAAGTGTGCACAAAATGACTGCAGAGCGACAAATCAAACCTACCCACTGGCAAGAGTGCCCCTTGTGGCATTCAGGAGAGTTAAGTCAGTAGGCCTCGAGACTCTCACCCAGAGAGGAAGTATATTTCACGCATCCTGCGCGGACTCGAGTATCAGGTTTACAGCTTAGAAGTGGAATCCCTCCACAAATCCATAATTACATGTGTTAAGTAGTGTATGTCTCTAATTGTATGCATGTGGTGTTTGTATGCGTGCAAATAAAGCTGCTAGTTCTCAAACCTATGCCTCAAATATCTCAACTTAACCACGCCCAGTTACAATCCAGTTGCCCAGCATGCACACTACAATATCTATTTATAACAAATATTTTAGAGATTTGATTCAAAAATCCGATGACATCTCGAATGCCAAATTTATCTCTAATAAACTTTTTACCTTTTAATATAGAAAATGATCTGTCCACTCTTACAAATAATATAGGCTGAAAACTAGATAGATTATATGTATAACTCTATATTTTGACCTATGGTCAGATAGCCAATCTCACACAGAAGTACAGATATAAATTTTTATTTTCTTGATGAAAGTTTTCTAAAAGAAATAGCTAAAATTCTTGGATAAAAAGGCATCATGACTAAATACGTACAGATTAATTATAGACAACCAAATACATATATTCATTCATATAATCAAATATGGAAAAGTTCAAACGAAAATGATTTAAACTAGCATAAGAGTTTTGAAAAATTCTATTGGTAATATTTTCATGGCCTTTATTTTATCTCGCCTTGAAATGGTTTTATATACCAACCCAATATTCACTTATCTAATATGCATCACATTCAAGGAATTAAACTTGATATAATATCGCACAATGTGAATACTTGTCTGGGGTGAAAAGTTTATTTTAATAAGGAAGGCAATTAAAAAAAATTGGCATTTAAAGAAAGAGATGACTTTTCCAATAAAAACTTGCAACTGTACATAAACTTTAGAAGAATGAATTAATATATAGTAGGTATTACGCTTTGAATTTCTTCTTGCATTGGTATGTTAATTAAATTAATTCATCGCTCATTGGCGAATTAGAAATATTTGAAAAGTCCACTACTCAAAAATATTACTTGCTTATTTTATAGAAAATATTATCAATATTTGAAAATTTCATGCAATTAGCATAAAGTCTTATATATAAATTCTTGATGTTTTTTAAATCCTGTAAATGGGCAAAAATGTCAAAAAATAAATATTGAGCTATTGCTTTAGTTTATGGTAAACAAAAGAATAATAAAAATATTTAAAACTAATTTCAATAAAACATACAAAATATTGGAAAGAGTTTTTATTTCATTTTTTATAATACAACTCTGGAGGAATATACAAAGAATCCATTTATCTGGTGATTTAAACAATTGCATAATACCAGATAAATCTATTCTGCTTCACATAACAACCCCAGGCGCAACACCTCAAAATAAAGTTGATATGCAGAAATTTTTTTTCCATTCAAAAGACTATTGCTCTGCAATCTGGTAGAACTTTACAAAATTATACATTCATAGCACCTTATCACAACACTTAAATCATATAATCATCTCTATACAGAAAATTTAATTGATAAACAAATGTCCATGATTAAGAATAGTTTAACTTTTTTTAAAAGTTAATTATTGCTTTGCAGAAAATTCATTGATTGCATGTAAAAAAAAAAAATTATCAGATGACCAGAAACGAGTGGGGAGGGGAACTTTTTAATCACTTTATAGATTGAAAAAAAATAAATCTATGAAATAATGGCGAAGTTTGGCTTAATAAATGTAAAAACCTACCCACAGTATAATATAGCTAAAAAAATATTGTTACCATCACCCCAAAAAGCTATCCAAAAATTAGATTTAATTTATGTATATTTTTTATTTTGGAAGGTAGCTCTTCCTGAGCTTTTAAATGAGGTGTGGCACTAGGAGATTCAAAAATCTAAACAAGGGCCTTGAAATTCTCAATATGCCTTGGAGGAATTGTAAGGCCATTGCAAAAAAAAATAAATTTTGTTATCTTTAACGGCGCGAAGGACCCCAGGCCACAGGCTTGGGAGGCATATCTCCCCCGGAACCAAAGGACGGGAATTCTTGTGTATTGGTGGTGTCTGGAGCTGCACCCTTTCGGTCCCATGGAGCACCCTTAACAACAAAGCCTTTGTCATTGCGGTTGGCCTCATTGTCGTGGGTACCATTGCGACTAGGAGGCATGGTGTACTGTCGCAAAGATCTCGCTCTCGCAAGTCTTGCAACTGAAATGTGAAAAGATAGCGTTAGTATTGTAATTGCATCGGAATATATTCAAAGTTCTTATCTATTTAAATATTAAGAATTACTATTATACAGGATATTCTTGAATACTATAAAATAGAGACTATACAACTTTTTCTTTACTTACAACTACTTGTACAACTTGTAGCATGAATTTCACACGCATGCATAAATGCTAGCCTTGATAGTCAAGATTTAAACATATAGAAACAAGATTTGTATTGGATTAAACAGAAAATATGTATAATCTTAATAATAATAATAGTCTTACATACTACATTACAATCTGACAACAGAAAACATAGATAGACTTTCAGTTTAATGTCAGAAATGGATGAATCAATTATTTGTTAGGAGTGCTAGTCATATGTAAAGCCATTTTTGGACGGGAAAAAAAAAAAGCATGATAGTACGGAACTTTTTTTTTTTTTTATCTAGCTTTTCTTTTAGTATAGCCCAATCTAAAATTTTATTTTTTTTAAATTAAAATTTCTATTACAATTATAATCCATCCTAAATGACATTTCCTCTACTACGTGGACTTTTTAAATCTGTCCAACTTTCCTCGAGTTCAGTGGTCCAACTGTTTATATTGTTTTAGAATAAAGCATAGCCTTTACATAAATTTATTTGACAAGCAGACTTTCACCACAATGACTAATGTTATAGTGAATCAACTATCATCAGCTGACTGATGAAAATTCCACTATATGTTTCAAATAATATAATTATGGCTATTAATAGTAGTATTAAATAGGAAAGAACTAGTGGCACAAGAAATTTTAACAATTTGGTGCAAATTAAATATCCTTTATGTCAAGAGACTAGAAATTATTTAATGTTTATTATTAGGCAAAATAAAATTTTACTTGATTATTTAAGTATATAAGGAATGAAATGCTCTCATCAGCAATTTTACCTTTAAGATACATAATAAGTTTTAATTAGATAAAATGCACGGGATAAAAAAAAAAATCTGATTGTCAAAACAGCTCAATTGCTCACTCTGAATTTATTAATATTTTCTACCATAATATTTCTTGTTCAAGATTTATATGAACTTTAAAGATTCAACTTAATAATAAATTAATACTTACAAATTCCTCTTCAATATTCAGAAGATGATCTTTGGCATCCAAGACATCATCTTCAGCACCTTGGATAATAACTAAATCAGGTTCTGAATCTGTGGATCGAGGAAAGCGAATATCAACCTTAAATTGATCCATAAGTTTCATAACGTTACGGCCTCGGCTGCCAATAATACGAGAATGGATGCGGGAATCAATAGTAACTTCTTCCTTGTACATATCCTCCTGCAAATAAAATTTGTACCATGAAATACTTCATAAAACCTCTACATCTAAATTAAAACCTTCACCAGTACCCTAAAAATATTTGGTTCATATAAAGAATAGATTTAGAGTTGCATAACATTTTGAAAAAGATACCTTAACCATTTCTTAAAAATTAACAGATTTTTTTTACTTAATGGTTTGAATATTATTTTTTTTTTACAAATGTTTTATTGCAATAAAATTTGAAATTAAAAAGATACAATTATATTGAAAAATGTCTTTCATATTACAGGATTAAGTATATAAAGCAATTCTTAATTTGTATAAAACTTATTTTTTTTAATTTTTTTTTTTGACATTTAGAAAATAAAGTTTATATTTACTTGTTCTTGAACCAATTTCAAAATAGCTTCCTTGGCAGCTTCAGTATCTTTCTCATATCCAGTAATGGTTATAACTTTTTCATTGGCACCATCACGTTCAGGGAAGTTTATTTGCACATTATGATCTTTTCGAATTTTTGAAATTACTGCTCCATTACGACCAATAATTTTGGGATGATACTGAGGATCAACTTCCACAGTCAGTTGAAAGCTTCTTAATAGCTATAAGGGAAAATAAATATTAAATAAGGAAATAATTTAAAATTCATTTATCATATATGCTTTTATAAATAACTTAAACATACCTTAGACTAGGGCATTTACAATGACAAAGGTGATTTATTGATGAAAGAATATTTGTGTCATTGAAATATTAAAAAAAAAAAAAAATTATTTCTTAAATTTACTTCAATCTCAATACATTAAATTTTTATGCATCACAGAATTTCTATTACATAGTTAGAAAAATCTTTTGAAAATAAAGTTATTTTAATCTACAAACTTAAAAAAAAGAATGTAAAATGTTAACATTACAATTAAACTTTTATATGTAAACAAAGTGATATATCAAAAAATATAGCAATTATAATTTAGAATAAGATTTTAAGACAGGAAAATTACTCACCATTCCCCTTTTCCAGATAGTTTAATTAGATCTATTATAATTAGATATATTAATTATGTTATTTTAATTAGATTTATATTTTTTCTTTCGAGAAGAATATAAATCTTATAAACAATTTATCCTGTACAAATATTCCATGTTATTGATTCCCCAGATTCTTTGAGGGCAAACCTCTATCCCTTATTTTATATTTTAAGAGAAATCAATTGAATATTTATCATTAAAAGTATGTTAAATGGAAATAAAATTTACTGCATGGTACGTCTTTATTACATAATTTAAATTGTAGTGTCAAAAATATAAGATAAACATACCCTATCTTGCTTTTCAAGTTCAAGTTGCTCAATCCTTTCTTTTAATGCCTCTTTAGTTTTTACAACATTGTCAGGTGGACCCTTAATAGTGATAACATCAGAATGTTCATTTTGTGGAGGAATGATAATATTGACATCGTACATTTCCATCATACTTCGTACATCTCTTCCCTTTTGACCTATGATAAAACGATGGAGGTCATATGGCACTTCCATTTCTTCAGTAACTGGTACAATATCCTACAAAGAAAAATAAATGCAATATCGACCCTATATAAAATACTTGCAATATGTACACAAATAGATTGTAAAAAGAAGCTTTATCCTCCTTAAAATTTAAAATAGTCTATTTATAAATAAATAATTTAAATAATAAAAATATTAATTTAAAGTAGAATTAAAGCACTAATTTAAATTATGATAAAAATTTAAAATCTCAGTTTATAAATTATAGAAAACTACAGAAGATAAGCTCTTTTCAGTTATTAAAAAAATTCTTATGATTATAACACTCTGTTATAATTAAAGTGTTAATATCTTTAAACAGTATTTAATTCAAAATTATTCACTGTTAAGTAACATTATTTATCAACAACATAAGTATACCTGTAAAGCTTTTGCAGCTGCATCACAATTTTCTTTTCTTCCCTTTATGATAATTATATTTCTATAATTTGTTTCAGGTTCAGAACCTTCATAATGAACATCACCATTCATTGTGATTTTTTCAGCATCTATGTAAAGATAAAAATTGAGAACAAAATATGAATAAGCAGCACATTAATTTTTAATTAAAAGATACACCATTTTCAACAGAAATCTCAAAATCTATTAAATGATTTTTGTAATCCCTTGCCTAAGTCTGGGAATATAAAATAAATATGAAATACAATTTTTAAAATGAATATATATTTCATTCATCTGCCTATTGACAATATTCAGAATTCCTCTAGTAAAAAGATATTGCACAAGTATATTATTTTTGACCTTAAAATACTTCCCCCTCCATCAAAACTTTAACTATTTTCATAGCAATTATTTAAAGAATGAAAGGAAATCTTTCATCTTAGATTTTAAGAGTTCATTAAAAAGGTACGATTTACATCAATATAAGAAATTGTCAAATAACTTAAAATGTATTCTTTCATAGAGCTATGTTAAGACTAAATTTAGTTTACATTTAGATAAAATAAATTTTAAAGTTAGAACATTTTTTTATTATAAGTTCACATACCATATACTAAAAATTAAAAAGTTCACTCTACCTTCTGGTCTTTCTCGATCAGGGAATTTAATAGTTACATTGAATTGCTTTTGAATATTCTGTACTTTAGAACCTCTCGCACCCAACACTGTACGATGATGTTCTTGGGGAATTGAACATTCTACTGTTACCATAGCTTCCTACAATTTTTATTTGACAAAAATTTTATACTTTATAAACATTATATTAATATTAAAAGTTAAATGAAATAAAATAATTAAACTAAATAATTTAAATCTACTGAAATATAAAAATATATATATTATAGAAATTGTTTTGCTTATGACAAACTCATCCAGGAATTTGCTTGGCACACAGTTATATTAAGTAAAATAATTAAACTAGCAAAATAATGTGCTATATAACATGAATTGAGCTTTTAACTATTTACATTAACAATTTATTTTCAAAAATATTTGTTGCATATATATATCTCTCAAAACATTAGATTCAATACATGTTTCCATAATATATATAAATGGTTATATTGCAAATAGTCTGAATACAAATAAATTATTCTGAATGGAACCGCCAATAACTAAAAATTTATAAAAATATGCCAAGCAAGATTTCCTATGATTTAATCAATACGTTTCAAATACACTCTTTAGTTTTCAAAATTAACAAGTTTTATGTAAATAAGTAATTTAACTTCCCAAATGCTTAATTAAATTATTTGTATCTTTAACAAAAGGTGGAATCGATCAAAAGATTTCAGATTCTAAAGTTGGCACAAGGAAAAAAAAAAAAATCTAACTCCTGACTTTTTCCAGTAATTTTAATATTATGTACTATGCAATAGATTTTGAAGAATTTGTGAAATAAATTTAATTTTTTTTATTGACCTTATAGCTGTAAAAGCAGTTTACATAATGAATTAGTTTACAACTTTAAGGATGTAGTATTTGAACTAACTTAAGTCACTGTACCATAAATTTGCTTATAAGATATATGATATATAATCATCAAATCAGCATGCAGCAAAATAGCTTAAGACAAGCAAAAAAAAAAAAATTACAAAGCTTAAAGATATTGTATTTGTAATACATTAAATCTCCATTTTTTAATATAATAGCTTCTATATATGATCTACTTTCATATATAGAAGTAGATCATATATAGGAAAATATATAAATAATATTCAGTGCCTCTGAAAAGTCTTGAAACTTAATTAGTTCTTTGCTACAGATTGTATTATTGAGGAAAACAATTCAATTGCCTCCTTTAACATTTAATTTTAACATTAATTCTTAGAATTTTAGAATAAAAATTTATAAAAGAGCCAGGAATCTGAATTTTAAACAGATTACTCCTTCTAAAATGCCCAATTCTGACTATCAACCTTTGCTTATAACTATCTAGTTTTAGAAAACCAACTATTACTTGTGTTTTAAAGAAATTTAATACAAAACAAGTAAAATTTAACTGATAGAAAATAAACCTATAATTCTCTCATGGATAATCATTTAAAATTCTATTTTAAACCTAGCAGCAATATATTTTCATGAAAAATAATTCTTTACCGATTATGACAGTTCAACAATATTTAACAAATTTACTAAATACTAAAATACCACATATTAAACTTATTTATACAAATTTATTATCTTTCAAACAATACCTTACTATAAATACTTGATGGAAAGCAAAATCACGCCATAAATCCCTTTCATTAACAAACATTTTTTTTCATTAAAAAAACATTGATAAAATATTTTGTCATGAATTGTACTTGTATAAATTATTTTTATACCGCTGCTGATAAATTTTTAAACATAACTGCTAAAAACACCCAATGTCAAATAGCATATTTATATTAAACATCTTAGTCTCATTCACCCTAAATTAAGAGAAGTTAAGATTAATAAACTAGATACTTCTCATAAAAAGTAAATTCAAAAACAAATCTGCCACTACCTAGGGATAAATGCTTTAACATTTATATGAATACTTTTGAAATTGCTGATCACTCAATTTATTAGTTAAGAAAATTTCATATATTGCATGGAAATATATATACAAAAATTCTACTCAATATAATTGATTTCCAATCATTTATATTTTTCTCAAAATATACTTTATTGAAAATTGAATTTATCAAAAACAAATGAATTTTTACTTACCAAATCCTCTACTATTTCTAATAAACGTTGCTTGGCTCCTGCAAGATAATCTTTAGCTCCTTTCAACTTAACAAGGCTACTGTTAGAACCATTTCTAGGAAAGCTAACAGCAACACCGCCATAGTCATTAGAAATTTGTTTGAGCACTTCAGCACCTCTAGCAACAAAATAGCGGTGATGCTTTGGATCAATTTCCATTTCATCCTCAACTGTATTTTTCTATAAAGAAAATTTAAATAATTTATAAAAATGGACAAATATTTCAGAATTAGAAAACTGAAATCTGCTCGGCAAATTTCAACTTATCATCTGCGAACATGATAAGTTGCATATACTCAACCCGACCATCGACTGGACATCTACTGCTTACTAGGCTACGTTGGATATTCATTATCATCCCCTTCCCAGTCAATTTGTGCAGCGAAATTCCATGGATCGGGCCCACACTCCTGCCTTGGATTGTCGTCTTCTGGTGGATCGTTAATTATGAAGTCTTGTTTTTTCCCAGGGGACATGGACATATAGAGAGCAAGTGATGACTGAAAATACTATCATACAGGCCACATGTTCTCGTGCTGTGTGTTGAAAACACTGCATCAATGCTCGTCCGAGTTCTTGTTGCATATTCAACAATGTTATTTCTCAAAGTCATGTATAAATGTCATCCATTATTTCGCCAAATTCTCGTCCACGCTTGGTATTCATATTAATATTGAAATCACCGACCAATACTATATTGTAATCACGATTTTTTACTTTCAAGTTCTCGTCAATGGCGTCGGTAATCTTTGGCTTGCCCTGGTTTTGCATATAAACGGCCACACGTACTTTTGTTTTAAAGTTTGCAACCAATACATGAATCCCCAGATCTTGATTTGGAAACATTAACGCTTTCTACTAAGGGTTTAAGATTGTGTTTGATGTAAATGGACACACACTTGACCTTTGCCATGAAAGATCGAAAGAATCAAAAACATTCGTTAAACAATGTTTACATTTGTCCATTGTTGTATTTATTTGCTCGCTGCACTTTTTGGATTACGCCATGAACCCCTAACCAGGACAACATGCTCACACATAATATAAAATACTGACTACAAGAACTATTAAAGAAATAAATCAATTAAATATTAAGCATTCAAAAGATAAAAGATTTCTCGATATTGAATTAGAATGACAATTTTATGAAGCAATGAAAGTAAAAATTTACTTAAAATAGTTCAGGAGAAAAAATTTTGTTATTGCCCATTTGAACTTTAATAACACAGTCTTGCTTTGCAGTAGAAAATTCCAGTTACTGAGCAGTACATTAGTACACTGCTAAATGTGTTTTTACAATAAGATACCAATAAAAATGATTTTTATAAAAAAAAAAAAAAAATTATATATTTTGATTTGAATAAAAGTGAAGTTAAAAAAAAAACTAATATTTGCTCAAAAAAGATTTATAATTTAAAAAAAAAAAATTGCATGCAATTTAGTACTGACTAAGAAATACTAAAATATAATTTTCAAAAATTAGACTGAGTAAAAATAGATAAAAAAAATACCAAATCTTCAATAAGACTTTCCAGTTCATTTTTAGCTGCTTCAACCTCTTCTTTTCTACCAATGATAGTGATGGTACTTTTATCATCATCATTTTCATTGGGGAAAACAATTCTTGCATGAGTCTTATCACGAATCTAGGAAAATAAAAATGCAGTCTTAAATATTTTTACTTTAAGAATAAATAAATATAGGATGCTCAATACACACATGTAAAAAAAAAATTATAATTTATTACAGGAATAAAAATCTGTCCTAGATGGTATTATAATCAAGTTTTTGGAATATGTATAAGAATTAGAATTGCCGCTATTCAGAGTTTTACTATTTGTTAAACTCTGTTTTAAAAAATGTCATTCTAGATAACAAAATGTGCATATTAGTTAGCAGAATTAAAATCTAAACCATATAAAGAAAATTCAAACAAAACCTCTATAAAGTCATAATCAAAACTTTACAAACTACTAGAAACCCTTAGGGGGAAAGGGTGATTCTGTCAAATTTTTTTTTTTTTTTTTTTTTTATGCGAGTGTGTATAAAACAAGATTCATAAGAGCTTTAATTTCCTCCTACTCCAAAAAGTTTTTATAGACATATCTGTATCAAGATTTTCTTGCCATGTAATTATGTTAAACAGAATGTTTCATATATAAATATATCAAAATTTTGGAATCTATTACTCTATATACATTAATTTTTAGATGCCATGCATATAAATTAAGTGTTGCTAAGTAATGACTTTTTGTAATTTGATCAAGAAAACACTAGATTATCAACATTCCTTTAAGATCTTCATTTTCATAATACATAATTGCAATAAAAGCAAGATTTTTTTCCCCTTTCAGATTAATATCATTTTAATTAGAAAAATACTAGTTAGTGTTTCAAACTCATAACAAATTGTATGAAGATGACAAGTGGTATTCCAACAGCAGGTAAACTAATTTGTGACAACTTACACTAATAATCAACAATGACTAAAAATTATAACTTTGCAAAATTATCTGGAAATGGTAAAATTAAAAAACAACAAAGCAGAATTACAAAAATGGTACAGTATTTAATGAAGATAATGAGAAATACCACATAGTGTTTGTCAAAAAATTTTCAAAATTTTTTTTTCACTTAGTTTAAAGGAATTATTAAATAATCATATAAAATGTTTTCTCTTAAATTTCGAACTAATTGATAGAGGTTACACGAACTTATGTATTTTGTTATTAATTTTAGAAAATGCTAATATAAAGATTGAAAATAAGACATTTATATTAACTTTTACTTTGACATATGCAATAAAACTAAACCTTTACCTGATGAATACCTTCATTTTATTTAAGTAAAAATTAAAACTGTTTTATTTTTATATTACTCCTAAGTATTGGAAATATTTACCTTTTTGATATTAGCTCCATTTTTGCCAATTAAAAATTTGTGCTTCTCTGGGCTTGCAGTAATTTCAGCCGTATGTCCAACAAGTTGCTAAAATAAACAATAAGTATATAAGGAAATGGAAATCATTAAAAAGTTGTACATATTAAATTGAAAAAAAATTAAATAGTAATGAAATAAGTTGAAATTGAAAAAGTCTTGTATATTAGATTATACATACAAAATAGGGAATCCCCATTCTTAGATTGGAATAAATTAAATTCAACATAGAATGGAATTAATAAAAAAAAATCACTAGAAACATAAAGCACCAATATAATCAAATAAATGGAATTTTTAAAAAAAATCTGCAGTCATTTTTTAATTCTCTAATTCAAAAATAGAATAAATGTGCAAAAACATGTAATAAAGTACCATATAAATTTTAGTATAGTTGTATACATAAATAAAAATAGATTAGCAGATATAAAGAAAAACTAATCGTAAAATCAGAAAAAAACAACATTTATCAACAAAAACCATCTCCTCGTAATCTAGACATGGCTCAAAATGCATGCTGCTTCCGTTGTTAAGAAGCAACATGTGGTGTAGATGAATTGCTGCTTTGCTTGATGTTAGTGTTTTTTGTTCCACATTAAAGGATATGCAACCTGCTCAATAATATTTGAGGTCTTTCTTAATGGGGAAAAATATGGGACTAATTTTTCTAATACAAACTGCAATGAACAGATCAAATATAGATGCAGCTTTACTTGCACAGCATCACTTCCTGAATAAATTTTTACCATGAAAAAAGTAAATCCTTTCCATGATAAAAAAAAAAAAGTAATAAGTAAGGGTCTTAAATTTAATAATTGTACAAGTTTAAATGCATTATTAAATCAAATGAAAATAGAAATGTTTTCATTACCTTCTCATTAGAAATTTCCAAAAGGCGTTTTTTAGCTTTTATGACATCTTCTTTTGGTCCACGGATAGAAACTTTATCACTGCCAGATCCACCAGTAGGAAATTTAATTGTAACTCCGCCACATTCTTCAGTTATGGCCCGAATCAATTTGCCTTTGGTACCAATGATAGCATTGTGATGTCTAGCAGGTATCATGATATCTTGAGTAACTACATTATCCTAAAATTAAATGCATTTGCCAATTAAAAAATAACCAACTTTATATAAATATTGACTAATATAATTTTTTAAATAACATTTATAAATGAAACAAAACCCTATACCAATTCTTCTTGAATAGCAAGAATTTTTTCTTTTGCTTGCATAACCTCTTCTTTACGTCCACGAATGACAATAACATCAGATTCTGCTCCTTCAGCTGGAAGATCAATTTTAGTGTTTGTTTCATCCCTGATCTAGAAAAGTCAAAATTTAAAAATATATTAAAATTAAACTATTACAAGAAAAACATTAACAAGAAAAGAAAAAAAAAATTTCAAGGTTATCTTTTCTATAAACTATAAAAGGTACGTTAATAAAAAATGATTCCTGAATCCTGCAAGAGGTCAAGAGCAACTACTGAAAAATACAAGGTGGATGCCTGTTGCTTTTAAAAAAAAAAGATGGTCTGTCATCTGCAAGTCTAAAATTTTTAGTTTAAATACAGCTATTGTCACTAGCTGCTTCTCAATAATATAGAATATTTTTTGACTAATTATACAAGAAATACAAAGGAGTGTTAATGATTAAGAAGAATTTGAATATTTTATACTATATAAAGAAAAGTATCAAAAAAAAAAAAAAAGTTGTGGAATATTTAAATCAGAATGACAATTAAAATTATGACATCAATGACAATCTTGAACATCAATTAAAATTATCTTGTAACCCAAAACTGAAGAATGTTAGTGACTATAAGTATTCTACTAAAGGCTCGTTCCCCACCGAGGCGAGAGACATGAAGATTCAAGAGGCAAGCGACAAAATTTTTTTTTTTTGACCCTTCACAGCGAAACGTCAGAAATAGCATTACGCCTAGTGAAAAACCTCTTCGAGTTGAAAGTTGGCCAACTCGGAGCGGTGCATTGCAAACCGGTTTCAGGCGACCGCGGAGAGGCTAGTGATTGGTCAAATTTTTTTCGCTTACATCTTCTCGCCTTTAGTGTTCTAATTACAATTTTTATTAAAACTTAAACTTTGATAAATATTATACATATTAATGTTGATAACATAAAACATCCCTAAACATCCTATACTAAATTCAAATTGATGTGGCCGATTATAAATATACTATCTAATATTTTGATAAATTAAACACTATGACTGACACTTATTTGATAACAATTAGATATAATTTGATTATCTTAAAAGAATTTAAATTCTTTAACAAACCTTTTAATATTGGCTCCCCCTTTACCAATGATGAATTTATGATTTTGCTTGTAAATTGGAACTTCAACACTGAAGTTGGTAAGTTTCATCTCATTATTCATCTGATGCAAATATTTATAACAAGCATCAACATCAGATTTTGGTCCACGAATGCTGACTTTATCACTTTTCAAGCCAGGTTCAGGGAAAGTAATATTTACCTAAATTTAAAAAATATATGATTACAGAAATGTCTTCCCAAAATACATCACTAAGCAATTGCAACTCTTATAATAAAGAAGAATACTTACTTGATTAAATTTATCTCTAATTTCTCTTATTTTTTCACCTTTGGCACCAATGATATTACGATGGAAGCGCTGTTCAATAATAAGATCTCGACTAACTTCATTTTCCTAAAAAAAAATTATACGATAAAATTTTTAAAAATGTTTCTTAACTTAAATTAAATATCTGAATAGCATTTTAGAAATAAAGAGTTCACATTAATAAAGCTATTCAATAATAAAATTGATTAACACAGATTTGATTGAAATTGAAATAAATCCATTTTACTCTTGCACATAATTGGAGAAACCAGGCATATTATAAAATTATTAACAAATGTTTTAAAAATTACTGCAGCTAATAAAAACTAACCATTTTATGGACCATTTCCAACAGTTGTTTTTTAACTTGAGCAACTCCTTCTGGAGTTCCTTCAATACGAACAACATCATTATCACCATCTGAGGGAATGTTGATTAGGGTTTTTGTATCTTCTTTTAATCTATTGACTAAAAAAAAAAGGAGAAAAGAAATATAACATATACAATGATTCTAAAACAATACAGTTCCAAAATATAACTATAAATATAAAATCTTAAAATAGACACAAATCTTAAAAATATTTTTAATGTAGTTCACTTAAAAATTAAGATATTTAAAAATTCCTCGGGAAGTATGCAGAAGAATGAAAAAATCTCATTTGTTAAATTGAATAGACAATTAAATTATATTTGAATCTTATTACATTTGATGAATTTGATTTTTTTGTCCTGTTATATTTTAAAGTTATACAAAACATTTACCAATTATAGAAATTTAGCGAATGAGGGCTGTCAATAAAAAAAAGGAATAATATCACTCATTTATTTATAAAACACAGAAATTTATAAAATATGTTTCAAGTAACAATGTAAAGTGGTCCTTGCTGACACTGCTTGCAATAAAAAAAAAAAAAAATAACATACAAGAGTTTCTGTCATACTTTTTTTCAGTACAAATTTTAAAATTTATTTAGATTACAGCTCCAACTAATTTATCTAGATGGTTCAAAAAAAGGGATTAGATACTAACTGTTAGCGCCATTCTTTCCAATAATGTGTCGATGGAAGGCTGGATTTACTTTTACTTCTTCATAAGCAACTTGTTTTCGTAAATTATCAATCATTTCTTTTAGTCTTTTGCAAGCTTCAAAAACTTCTCCAGGTGGACCTTCAACTTTAATACTTTCATCCATGAAATCAACTTGAACCTGGGAAATAAGATATTTTAGAGATAAATATAAAATCTAATACTATTAGTTTAAGTTAACACTGATATTATAAACAAAACTAATAGCATCAAAATTAACTGAAATAGATCAGAAAATTATAGGCAGCTGGTATGTCATTGTTTGCTTTCAATTAAATAAGCCATCACAAGACACAAATTAGAATAACTTAGTTAAAGGAAAAGAGGCACTGGGAAATCACAGTGATTAATAGTTGATTTAGTTGGATAGATAGTTTAGTTGGATTAGATAATTTAGTTGTTTAAAGATTAGATTTTAAAAGAGAATTTAACTTTTTCAAAATTAAGTTTGATAACTGTCAACTCTATGAAACTGTATATTTTCACATTAAAAATAAATAGTTTATAAAAATGCAATTTTGACTTTAATGTTGACATTTTCTTCTAAAATTTTAATGGTTTAATTTTTTTTATTTAAAACAATTTTTATTTCTAATATATTTGTTTCCATTATTATAACAATTAAGCAGCCATCTAAATTATAAATTTTCTATTCATTAATTTTGATGAAGTTTAGAAACATTGCTTCATTAATACTCCATAATGAACCCTAAAATTTTTAATTTTCTACAATACGATTTTTGTCATTGTTGATAGCATGATGTTCCATCCCTACTGAGTACACAATTTGATACGACATACAAGAATAACAGTGGAATGGGAGGAGGGAAAGGAAATTCCAGAAGATTTAACTTCAATGCATTAAAATTATATACCGATTCAATGATACAACATAGCAGAGGATTTTTATAGTCCATTTATTTCATTACTATTTACAGGATATTAAAAATGAATACACATAGAGATCCATGTCTTTTTTCATGTCATTTTACATCACTTAACATATAAAATGAATAGAGCTTGATAAAATATTTTGTAGATTTTTTTTTCTCTCTAAGCTCTTAGATTATAAAAAGTAATTTTTGCTAACATTATTAAACAAATGGAGGTATAATTTATCTTAAAACTAGCAAGAGTATTTTAATATATTGGAAAATCTGAAAATTCCTACTTTTGAAAGATCTTGAGTCATATGCTTAATGTTTGCTCCTTTCTTTCCAATGATGTATTTATGCAACCAACTAGGTACATCCATATGCTCGGTTTTGACACTATTAGCCTAAAAAAAAAAAAGTCAAATCTTAATTTTTTTTTCCTTACAAAATTGAATATATATCAATAAAATGTTTTTTTGCATACTTACTTTAGAATAAACAAAAGTTAAAGCAGGTCCTAATTTAACTTGTTCACCCCTTAATGTAATTGTATCAGATTGCATGTCTGGTGGAGGCATTTCAACGGATACTCCAGTTTCTCGTAAAATTTCTTGAATTGTTTGTCCTCGCTGTCCTATTATATATTTATGCTGATTTTTAGGAACTTCAACAGAAACACTCTGGCAATTTCGTTTCTAAAATATTAAACAATAATTAGTCTAATTATTTTATAATCAAAAACCTTAAGAAACATTTCAAAATACAAGTATCCCCCCCCAAAAAAAAAAAAATATCAAATTACAATTTTTATAAATATTTTTCAATTTCACAGGAAACATTTAACAGAGAAGAGAAAAAAAAAAAAAATAGCTATATAATCTAAATATTTTATCCTTGATTTGCAATTTAATTATAGAAAATAAAAGAATAATCTATCAGATATAACACCATTTTCACCACCACTTTCAGTCATTATTAAATAAATTTAATTTTGAAAGCTTTAATTAAGAAAAATATAAAAATTAAGATTCCTAAAACTTTCAAAAAAAAAAAAAAATTATAAAATGCTGAAAGCTTATATATCACAATAAATCTAATACTCAAATAAAACTTCATACAATCAAAATTAAATATTCATAATTTTTACATAGAGTTGAAATAAAAAACATTTAAAATTTTAGAAATCTTAATTAGCAATATCATGAAGACTACAAAAAACTACTCTTGAAAAATGCTTCAATTCATAACTAAATTAGCTATCAAAATCTATTCTTGCAATGTCAAAATTAAGTAATATTAGTTCAAGATCAATAAATTATTCTGGTTCATTAGCAGATTTTTAATACATTTTAAAATAGGTACTCACTCTTTCTTCATAAATGTCTAGAATTCTGGCTTTTGCTTGAGCAACAGCCTCTTTTTCTCCAGCAATGGTAAGCTCATCCTTCATAACAGAAGTAGGAGGAATATTGATTCTGGCACCAGTATCACTAATTAATTGGGTAAGAGTTTCATTGAAAGGGCCGAAAATAAAGGGGTGATAAATTTTTGGAATCATTAAACGTTCAAATGCCAATTTACTCTGAAAAAAAAAAAAAGTAAATGTTATTATTCTTAATGCATTTAATGTCTTATATAAGTAAAAATTTTGAAATTCACATATGAATCAAACTAACAGATTTTGGTTAACAAATTAATAACTTTTTGACATTAAATGATAAGCAGGAATAATATATCTAAAAAAAATTGACATAAAAGCATGAAAGATTTGAAATCGTAGCCAAGCAATTAACTTAAATGTTTTATTTCTCCTGAATTAATCATATTTAAAGAAAACACAATAAGATAAGATCAATTACTATAACACTGTTCTATATCAAACAAAAAAGTCAATTTTTCATAAAAAATTTTTTTAAAGAAAATTGAAGCTGTTGTAAAAATAAGGTTTGAACACTATTAATATATGTTAAAATTCATTACAGGTTAGATTTAATTAAGTCAAAAATAGATGGTTTTAAATGCATAATGTTGCATACCATTTTTGTACAGATAAAAAAAATTATAAAATTTATAACAAAAAGCTAAACTTAAACATTATCTCCTAAGCAAAGACCTTACACACACACACAAAAATATATATATATATAATTTTTTTTATAATTGAGTAAAATTATAATAGAGACAATACATTTGTATATAATTTTCTAATATTAAATGTTTTCTTATTATTCAAGAAATTTTTTTGTGAAAACTGCTACTATTTTCCTCAAAATCAGTGGATGAATTTTCAATTTGTACATAGGTCAAAAAGTAATAAAGTTCTTCCTACCCGAAATTTCCATTGAAATTGTTTTTTCCCCCTCCCTCATATATAATCCATTTTTTTTTTTTTTTTTTTTAATGTTACACAACAGTGTCACTTAATTACTTTGTTTTTAACAAGATATTAAAATTGAAATTTACCTGTTCATCCGATATTAATTGAATTTCATGCCGAGCTCGGTCAATGCCTTCCTTGGTGCCAGTTATCCTGATTAAATCCGAAGTATCATCTGGGCGCGGTACAGTGATTTTAGTTGCAGTACTTAACTCCAAGTCAGTCAGTTTTTTACCTCCTTTTCCAAGGATATAACGATGATGTTCTTTAGGAATGGGAATTGCAATGACAGCCTGTTTGAAAAGAAAATATTAGAAACAAATCTTAAAATACAGCAATTGCAAATGGCAGTTTAGTTTTAAAATAATTTTTACCTTAAAACTAAACTGCTTCAAATATGTTAAATATTTTTCTTTCCTTAAAAATTCTATAAAATTCTTTTTTTTTTTTTTTTTTTTTTTTTTAATAACATATATTTTACTGTGATGCTATTGCAAGCCTTTGAATAAATTTTAATGAAGATTTTTTTTTTTTTTTTATAACTTATAAAATTCTACAATGATTAAAAAGAAAGGTGACACTATTAAACAATGAAAACATTTGTAACTCACTTGTGTCTGCAATTCTTTAACTATCTGCCGACGTGCTTTAAGTACTGCTTCTTCCTTCCCAGTGACCAAGATGGTGAGGCTCTGATCCTTAGATGAACTGATTTCAATATGCGCTCCAGTTTTCTGCATGATGTCGCCACAGATTTTAGCTTGCTCTCCTTGTTCTCCAAAACGTTGACTATTCATATCTCGAAACTTCCGTTCTTCTACAGGTACACGAAATACCTAGAAAATTCGTCAAATTTTTTTTATTATTTGTAACTCTGAAAGATAGGTTCTTTGGGAAAGCCAAGCAAAATGAATAGTAAATTGCTATTGCATAATAAAATTTATTATAAAAATATATGTACTTTATTTAAAAATAAAAATTACATAAAAACCAATATTGTTTATTTTACTTAAAAATATAGTTCGCATAAAATACTTGATTTGATTTGATTAATTATAAATAAAGGTTAAATTAAAAATTTCATATTCAATAAGGTTAATTATGTTTTATTGAAGAGTAAGTTACAGAAAAGTTTATAGACAATTTTTTTTTCCTTTACATATTTATAAAATTCTGCAAAATTTTAAATAATCAGCATTCAACAATACACAAATTATTTTATTAATGCCATTAACAAATTATCTATATTTATATTTTGCATTTATTAAAAATATTACCTATTAACAAGAATTTTTTTCTTTCGGTCATATTTGTTATATGAACATATTTTTAACTATAAGCTAATAACAATCAGACCAAAATAAGAAGATTAAAGCATAAAAATATCAGTTATATTGATTTCCAAGTTATCGGAACTATTTAATCCGGATACTTTGTACAAAAAAAGAATGGACTAGAAGTAGGTGTAAAAGAATTCCATGGACTATGAAACCAATGGAGAAACAAGAGACTTCAATAAAGAGATAAAAATATTTCTAAACTTTTAATTAAAAATTTTATGAACAAAAATGTAACTATTTAATAATTACCTGAGTGATAACTGACGATTTCACTTTCATCTTCTGTGTCCACTGTCCTATGTCTACAACTGGTGCCTCAGGTTTCTGCTCATTTTCAGGTAGAGATGGGAACAACTCATCATAGCTGAAGGCCGCTTCATAAGGCATACTTTCTTCTAACATATTGTGAACAGGCATCATCGTCTGGTCACTAAATGAAGTCATATCATGAACCGCGTCCAGATCCATGGTCGATTCTCAAGCCAAGTCGTACAGTACACTGAAAATGAAATCATACAATTAACAACTCATTTTTAACAGATTACTCTTAACATGAACCATTTTTAATTCACAAGCAATAAGTAATAGAAATAAAATTCTCATAGTTTGTTAAAAAAAAAACATATATTCAAAGAACAAACGTTACTAAACATTTAATTATGCAGATAATTTTAATTTCTATTAAAATGCTAATTCAAAGGAAAAGTTTTCACCTCCCCCCATATTAAGTTTCTGATATGTCAAAATTTCTAAAAGAAAATAATGGAATATTTAAGATGGTAGCATAAATACATTTAATTCAAATGTAAATGCTGCCAAGCCATTGCCAGTTAAAGCGAAATTAGTCTCGATGTGTAGCATGACTCAAGGTTTGAGTGCTCATATTTATCTAATAAAATTTCAGAATCTCATTAACATAAAGTACTCTTTAACTTAATTCATATTCAAAACAATAACCTATAATAATTACACTTATTTTATAAAATAAAATATTTAAGTTTATAACTTTTAATCCAATTTCATATTAGACTAATAAGTGTACATGAAGAAAATTTAATTTTTCCACCTATAAAAATTTACACTTGCAAGATTAGACTTTTTTTTTTTCTCTCATTTTATATATATTCATGACATTACAATTTAAAGATTAAATTGAAAGATTTCTTGGCACTAACTATCATTGTACCATTTTAATAAATAAATATATTAGCTTATTGTCAAGTATTTAATTCATGTCTTATTTATCATAAATAAACTTTTACACTTTAATATTCAATTAAACAAAAGTAATATTTTAACGATTTTAAATTCTAATTACTAACTTTTTTTTTTTTACATTTATGAGTTACTTAAAATATTGTGATGTTATGTATGGTTTCTCCCAGTCTTTAACTAAATTCTTTGTCAAAGATTAGGGGAAAACCATTCTTAAAAAATACTTTAAATAACTTATAAATGTAAAAAACATTAGCTATTACAATTTTAAATTTTTAAAAATTGTTACTTTTTTTATTGAATACTAAAATGTGAAAGTTTATTTGCAAGAAACCTATAAAAATATATATAGCAGCCTTTTAAATTACATTAAATTCAAACCTCTTAAATCTAGATTTTTTTATATTATATCTAATTTTTTTTTTTTTAACTAGAATTACATTTCCTCCATTCTTGATTTTTTTTTTTTTATATATATAAATCTATAAATAAATATTATAAAAAATTAAAACCAATATTTAACCTCTATTGTAAGTAACACCATGTTACAGAAATTGTTTATTAATAATACAAAATGACAACAGGCATTTAAATTAAGAATTCTACACAAATGAAAGAAAAGAACAGTGAAACATTTTAAAAGTATTTTGACTATCTTAACTGTACTATCAGTATGCATAGAATATTTATAGATTGTTTTTCCTATCTAAGACTGATAATACACTTATCAAGAAGCTTTTAGAACAGATAAAATTCAAGTAAAATAAATCAAATTCTTGCATTATAGTCATGCACATTTAAATCTCAGAAGAATCCAGGTTTAAATACAAAAACGAAAAGAAATGCTTTGCTATTCTTTCATAAACCTCATTTAAATCAACCAGGAAAGTTAAAGTAATTGTCAACACATAAAAAGAGTACAGATGATTAAACATTAGATTAAAAAAAAAAAAAAAAATTCTGGACAGGTATCTAGTAATCCAATATTTAATCATCTATACTCTTTTATGTGTTGACAATTACTTTAACTTTCCTGGTAGATTAAAATTAGATTTATGAAAGGATAGCAAAAGCATTTCATTTTGTATTTAAACCTTGATTTTTATATTCAAATGAAATTTAGATGTGTATGACTATTGCAAAAATTTGATTTAGTGTTTTATTTGAATGTCCTCTATTTCAAAAACTTCTTGATAAGTGTATTGATTTTTGATTAATTTAAATAAGATTAATTAATGAAATTAATTAGCTTGAATTATATTACATTTAATAAAATGCTCGTTTCAGACGATTAGTTAACATATCCAAAGATGAAAAAGCCAAATATTTATTCAACGACACAGGATGTTCGAGCATGATTTTTAACAGAAATACCAGACTAAAATAGGTTTCGATGCAATTGATATCAGTTTAAAAATTATAATTGTTCTAAAATTTTTATATAAGAAATAAAATAAAATAAAAATTAAATTCTTGGCACTCTGACAACACATAATTTTACTTAAAAAAACAGGTGTAAAAATATATAAATTCTTTTCATTGCATTACACCCTTTCAGAATAATTTTAGAATATAGTTCTAAAAAATTAAATGTATTCTTATAAATTATAACTTGTTCATAATTTTAACTTAAGTTATGAACTTTGACACAAATTCTATAGTGTTGCTTATTTCCACAATATTTCATTTAATAAAAAAATATATTTAAACATGAAAATGGAATACTTTACATAAATATCAAGAATTAAAAAGCAAATTAATTAAAAAAAAAAAAAATCATTGTTTAGGAAACTTTTAAATCAAAATTAGATGTACTACGAGAAAATACATTTTATGGATTTGCACAGCTCTGGCTGAAAAAATTGAATATTGTTTGCCCATTTAATTTAAAAATCTAGCAACTAAGTGTAATGATATTAATCAAACATGATTGTTGATTATAAATTAGAGAATCCAAAATAACAATTTCTTAACATGATTTAATTAGTAGAAAGCTAACAAATTTCAAATATGTATTGATATAAATATAAACTAGCACCAACATATGCTATTAAAATTTTTAGCAGCATAGCAAATGTTTTCCCAATTATAAAATAAATCTATTATGCTTTTACTTTTAGATACTTAAAAAGTAATAGCTACATATTTCAAATTCATTGCCCATTAAATATATTACAAAATTCACATTATTCAAAACATAAAATGATTTATCTAACAGAGTATCAGAAAATATGATTTTTGTAATTGATTTCATCAAATCTAAATTTTAAAGAATGTTCATTAAAATTTTAAATAATTTCTGAACTTAAAAGTAGGTTGACATGATGTTATACAGATTGGCTGGTGCCAAAGTAAGTAAAAGTTCATAAAATAATCGAAGATATATCTCAATAAATATATAAATTAGATTTTTTTAATTAATATTAGTATATTCTGTAACCATAAGGTATCATAGCAAATGTATTTCCATACGATTGCCATATTTTATAAAAATTAGTGAAGATATACTTTAAAAACTCTTGTCAACTTTATGAACACACACATGAGAAATCGTCGACGTGTCAAACACTATCAAAAACATCTGACTGCGAAGTGAAATTAATTACCGTACTGCGTCCGGTAAAGCCGTCCTAGAGGATGCTTAATGTCCTGTGCGTATCCAGTTTTCTGTGGTGTTGCTAAAAAAGAGAGGCAATTTTAGAGATCTTACAAAAATTTCAAGTCAAATAATAATAAAGAATGAGGAGAAAAATTAAATTGCTACTTACTAGCACCGCAGACACCTTTCAAGTAATTCAGTATCCGTGTGGCCTACAAACCAGAAAGATATCAAGACGGAAAATATTTCGGTTTGTGTATTGCGAACTCTGATTGGTTAATATTCCTTTCACGTGTAATCTGTCAGCAAATAGCACAAAGTTATACATCCACGACGCAAGATCTGCGAAGCAGACCAAGTTACCATTTCACTGTTGCCGTTACTTTTCTAAGTAATTATTTGTACCATATGATGAGAAATTTGGAGAGAAAAATGTTTGTTTACATTTTCTTCAGTCCAAATTGATTCACAAATATAAGTTAATAAAGAATGAAAACCATTTTTATAATTTCTGTGAGAAAAATTTCTTAGAAAACAGTCTAAATTCAATTTTTAAATTCAATCTATGAATAATTATTATTGTTGTCCTTGAGTTATGTGCTGAAAATATTTTATAAATCTTTGTACTTGCAAAAGATAATTTTATAACTTTTAACGGCGAATTACTTTTGAAAAACAAGGTTCGAAATTTTGAAGCAAAAAAAAATGTCTAGAAATTTTTTTAATTGGTTCCAAGCTGATTTTCTACTTTATTTAGTGAATATTCTATCCATTCTACAGATTCTTCTACAAATAAAGATTAGTTAAATTTTTGTATCAACTATGATTATTTAGGAAAATGAAAGATAATTAACAATTTACATTGTTGCATTCAAATTTATTAATATAATTCTTAGTGAATTTTCTACTTTAAATAGTAAATTATATGTTAATAATTGTTGTTCAAAAATTATTTATCAGAAAACATAACATTGGTTGCATATTGTGGCTCCCAATAGTATTCAACTCTTTAAAATTTTGTAAAAAAGGCGCTGTGTCTTGGAGTTGACTTCGAATGTAAAATTAAATGTTTTTCGAATATTTAATTCTAATTAAAAAAAATTCATTTTCTTTTTATAAAAAGGAAAATACCAGTAGGAACAGAAAGAAGACGCTATAAAAGTGATCATAGTCCGAAACAGTTTTGGATAAATACATAAATAAAATTATGCTCTGTAGCTTTTTTATTTTACAATTAAGTAACATTTTAAAAAAATAATTTGACTTTCATTTTGTTTGCTTAATTCATTATATTATATTTATTGTTTTAAAATGGCTTGTAATTGTAAGGAAACAACCAGCAGCATTCCAAAATTGATTATTTTTCGTCATAGTAATAGTAAATCAATTCAGAATACAGCTAAATTATGAAATTTTCTCTTTCTATGGTGCAGTAAGTGATAAACCATTTTAAATAAGAAAATCCGATCAAAAATGTAAAAAAAAAAAAGTCGTGCGGCAAAATTAACTTAACGTCATCGAAAATTTATGGTAAGAAAATTTTGAAAAATTCCCTTTTGAGTGCTTAAAAATTTCTACAGAATTATTAAAAAAAATTTTTCAATTTCCCCTTAAACAATTTAACAATTTCTCTTATCCGTAAAATAGAAATAGAAGTCAGAAGAAAAGAGAAACGAAAGAAATTTTTATGTTATTTTTACATTTTTATATTGCTATTTTATTTTTTATTTAAAAATAGAAATATTTGCCTCTCCTCCGTGATAAATAAGCTCGAAATGTTCTGGAATCATGTCTAGTTTGTAGATCAAAGCAAGTGTTCTGGTTACGATGGGCGTATAATTTTCTAAAAAGAAAAAAAGTGAGGAACTTAATCCCAAAAACTCATTTGGAACAGTAAAACATGGCAATCGATTGTCCTTATGTAAGATTTTATGTCAGGACTAGGCAATTGGTATACATTGATGGCATAACGAATCATATTCTTTATTTAAAATTATTAGTGCAAAATGTGAGTATTTGAAGCAAATTTACTTTTGTATAAAAATAACAATTCTAAGTATATGGCTCTCAACATATTTGCCTTTGATGTTTCTATAATTGTCCACAAATTCCGAAAACACCATTTCAGGATGCGGATTCAAACCCATTAGGACACATTCAGAGAGGACTGGAGATTAGAGTATGATGACACGACTTCAAATGAAAACTAAACTAAAAACAGTAATGAGGAAAAATGAAAGCCTAATAAATTATGCGATCAGACATTTAAATGTTGTTATGGATTCTGTAGAATATCCTATTAAGTACTAATTGAATTAAATATATGTTAACTAACACGTACAGATTTTTCTGAGTGTATGAAGATTTTTGTTATTTTTTGGTTATTAATTTTTCAAAAAAAAAAAGTTCTACTATGATTTTAAAACATTTAATGTTGTTTTATAAGGAAAAAGTTATAGGTATAAAAATATTCTCATTCTGAAATATTTATTTTTATTAATGGACAATGCAATATGGAACCATTATAATTTCCTCTCTTACTTTAGTTTGCTGAAACAATCAAATAATTTAATTTTTAAAATGATATGAAACATAAAAATGTTTTATACATAATATAGTCTTATAAAAAAATACTTTGCAACAGTAATTATTTGCGAAAAACCCGCTTCTCCTTCATGAAAATGAAATAAATTAATAAAACGGTTTCATTCGAAGCAAATTAATAAAACATTTCAAAATTTGTTTCATCTAAATGCTTAGAATTCATTTTTTGGAAGTGATATATTATGTTATTGCATAGAAATCTTCTGTTTATATTGTTATAGTGGATCCTTACTATTATTCCTGTTCTAAAGTATACAAAACTATTTTTAAGTTAGTATCTATTTATGTTTTATACGCGGCTTCGTTTTAAAATTAATAAACGAATAAAACAAATACTTTTGTTAATGTTAGGTAAAATAACTAGGTAAAATGTGTAAACGTCCCTATTGGAGCTAAAGTAATTGAATAATTCCATCAAGAATGATTGCTCATTTCTATTTCAGTTTGCATAATCAATCTTGCAACCCTGACTATTCCGCCAACTTCTTTAGGGTTACAATACTGTAATTGGAGAAATTCCTAACTTGTTCTTTTTCCGAACAATATAATGACTATTTTATTGTTACTTTGATTGCCCTTTGCAGAATTTTATTTATAGTAAATAAGAACAGAAAATATATATTCCTTTAAATAATTATTCCGATAAATTATTGATTATTCAGAGACAGTTCTTATAAATTATTTCGGCCACGAATACAAAATATAAACAATTTTTATGATATTATCACTCATGAAAATAAACAAACAACAAAAACGATTTTTTACTTTATTAATAACTAATATTTGATTATCAAATAACTATTTTCTTTTTAATGCTGTTAAGATAGTTAAGATTGATAATCATTATTTGAGTTCACGCGAAAAAATGTTACTTTTTTGTTTTTATAAAGTTAGTTCACGGGGAACACGCCCTCGAAAGCATTAAATTTTTCTGTGTTTTTGTGATGCTTCTCTTTAATGTTATTGGCATAGTTAAGGTTTTGTGACAACTTATGTTTGAATTCAAGAGGAAAAATTTACCTTTTAGTTTTAGAACGTTAGTTTACGGAAAAAAAGGCTTAAAAGACCGGAACTTATTAAATTTTTCTATGGCTTTGTGATGTTGTTCTTGTTTTCTTCATTCCTTTAAAATGGCTATGCAAGGACAGGTTTTATTAAGGCAATAAAAGATAAATTTTGCCTAAAACAAAGGATCTATCAAAATAAAAACGTTAACTATTAACTGGTTTCTTCTTTTTTTATTAATATTGTTTTATCGTTCGAATTCTATATCTTATGCAACATGAAATATTCTTTGACATAATATTAAAAAAAAAAAAAGTTTGCGTGTTAGCGCATATTTTGGAGTAATTTTATCGTAATAGTGATTATTATCGTTGTTAAAAATACTACATTTTTGTGCGTTAGCAAAACAAAATTCCGCATAATAATTTGAAGTTAAAGCAAATCATTAAAATTTTTCCATAATAATGTTAAAAATGTGATAAAAATTAAATTTGAGGTAAAAGCAATTTATTCATAAATTTTTTTTTTTGGCATAATAGTGCTAAAATTTGGCGTTAAAACTATAACATTTGGGGAAAAACATTTTAGGAGTGTAATGATTTTTCTAATTTCTCTTATAAAAATTTGACGTAAAAACAATTTAAGGAATAAAATTTGGCATAAAACTGTTTGGATACTAATGTTGGCGTAATAGCGACTTTTTGGCAATGAATTTTGGAAAAATAGCTTTGTACAAAGACACCAAACTTTTTTTGCCATTTTGTTTGTTTACTTGGCGACTTGGCATCCTAGTGATGGATTTTACCGTAATGCCATTGTGCCTCTAAAGCTAACTGCGGAATTAATCATTATGTTTACTTGGCATCCTGGCCATGCATTTGGCACAAAGGGAGCAGGATTCTAAATTTTTACCAGAGATTTTGTAGATAAATCTTCATGGAGGCCATTATAAAAGAGAGCATTATTCTGGGTGGTATACAATCCAACGTGAAATTCACAATTTAATCATATTCCAGCATCCTGGGGTAGGTACCTTTCCCTAAAATTTCCTACAATTTTTCGGCAATTTTTATTCATTTTTCCATTAAACATCGAAAAGTTTCAGCATTTTTTTTTTTAATCGAGAAAATCGCGAAATTGAGCTATCGTGGTAGGGTTGCAATTCTCTTCTAATCACGCCCGTCATTTGGCGCACTTTGTTGAAAATATATTACACGCCAAATCCAAAGGCCCCTATTTTGCCATTTTACCTCGGAAGGATTTGTGTACTTCAATGAAATCCATATATAGAGTCATTTAAAATGAAGGAGCATGTTTGAAATGTTTATTTACAATGAACGGGACAATACTGAATCATATATTACGCATCAACAGCTAGAGGAAAGTTCAAAGTTATTTTATGCATTTAACGTGAACATCATTTATTATGCAACAAACGTAGAATTGCTACATTTGGTCCTTTATTTTGAAAAACCCTGTATAATAACTTAGGAAGAGCTCTGCTTATGCTATGTAAAAAGAGCGTTGAGATGAGAGATGGAAGTTGGTTAGGACCGGAGATATTCCAAATTTAAAAAAAAGTCTTAAAAAGAACTAGAGGGTTATCTAAAATGAAGGAGCGGATTCAACTTTTGTCGCCTACAAATGGTACTGAAGTTGAATGCATAAAATAACTTTTTAACTTTCCTCTATCCGTTGATGTGCAATTTGTGGCTCACATTTCAAATCTTCGCCTTCATTTTGGAAAACTCTGGATACATTTAATTCTGAGATAATAAATATCGTAATATAATTAATTAAATTTTTTTATTTGAATACATTTTTCTATTTACATAATACAAAATAAGAAGATTACATTAAAATTTTCCATAATCTGCCTATCTTGTTGACTATTGAAATCTTCCCTGAAAAGAAAGTATAAAAATGACAATAGTTCATCGTTGTTTTTATCAAAAGTGTATTAATATTTCAGGAAATATCAATGGCTAGTTACATATATGTTGTTGTTACTAATCCCCTTGGTGCAGGAAAGCCTACTCTAGGTTCAATGGACCTCGTCTCAGCCGACGTCCATGGCTAAGGGTAATAGGCAGATCCCCTTTTAGCGAAGAACCACGAGGGCTGAAAATTGACCAAACCTCAAGACAACGCTCTACGATCATATTAGACCGGGACATATGGTTTAAAGTGGATTCCGAACCATTACAAACATCCATGGCACCTCCGGGACTCGAACCCGAAGCTTATGGCACCGAGCACCAGAGCGGCAGATACTCGGCCATTCAGGCCCAATTACATACATGATCAGCGTATGTGATAATACGATATGTAAATGTCGAATAGTTGTCGTTTAAAATCCTTGTGAACAAAACAACAACATCCAAAACAACAACACAATTTTACATTCCATTAGGTAACTGTTTGTGTCATACAGAAATGCAACGTGAAGTACTCGATGTACAAAATCAAATATTTATACTTAAGTACATAATTACTTGTCTTCAAGTAAAAATTTTTTTCTTTTTGTATTATAAAGTCATTGAAATTTGCTGAAGGAATATTATTCTTTTATCATAAGCTTAAAAATTTATCGATTCTGATTAACATAATCAGGCTTGTGAAACAAAAGTAGATTAGCTTGAAATTTACTTTTATGCTTTAGAAATTCACACAATGTATAAAGTACTCTTATTGTAGATTTGTTTGTATAGCATTTAAAATAGAGATTGTCCGATTTCAAAATCTCGTTTATATAGACTAGGAAAGGTCAACCAACTGTGATATTGTATTTGTTATCTTGATATAGCTCCAAATCTTTGAATGCTTTTCCATAGAAGATCTATACACTTTATTCTTAAATGTAAGTAACAAAACATTTATTTGTTGTAGTTGATGTTGGAAGTAAATTCGAGATAATCGAAAACTGCGAATAGGAAAATTGCAATAACTTTTTAATGTCTGATAGAGGTGAATGAGCCGAATTTAAACATAAATATACAATTTTAGTTTAATAACATACATAAAAAATGTTCAAAATCTTGTTTCAAATAATAAACATAGTATTTTTTTCATATTTATTTCAATTAATATTTTTGTGATCAATAGCTCATGCTTGATTATATGCTTTTGTATTTGAAGACCCATTGTATAGGGCATTGTAATTCCTGTTCCCCATATTGTTACCCGCCTTACAGCATAGTGGTAAATTTACGATACTGCTGTTCTAATTCAGTTGGCAATACAGAGACAGATAATTTTTATGCCATAAGCAAGGGCTGCACTGCTATTACTCATTCAGCATTACCCAGGGAACATGAGTAGCTTGAAAATATGCTAGACGCGAGTAACACTCCTCCACAACGCTCTTATTAGACCGGGACCTACGGTTTAAAGTGGATTCTGAACCACTACAAACATCCATGGCACCGCCAGGACTCTAACCCGAAACCTGTAATACAGAGCTCTAGCAACTCGGCCATCAGGCCCCTAGTTTACAATATTTAATAAGCCTTTCTTTCACGACACAGCGATCATTCATTTCAGAAGATTAATTGTGCAGTTTCATATGGTAATCATTTCTACTGATTATCTTTGTACTTGTCAAATATTTTCCCCAGAAACTATGCCACCCAATGGAGTATATTTAGATTCCGATGACCAGGCAGCTTTGATATTATTTTTTTATCTTAAAATCATAAAACATATACACACATCAGAAGACAAACGACAAATTCTTCAGAAACAGATAAAAAAAATGTGCAAATTCATAAATACAAAATGAAAAATAAGTCGAAGAAAAAAAGAACCAATAAGAAAATATTTATAATATCCATAAGATAAATTTTTCAAGGCGTGTGTACCCCAGGACATTATAAACATTCTTATCTCTGTCCACTACATTGATACTATTAAAAACAAATGTGTCTTATTCCTATAATATGGATCAACCAAAGTTTCTTCAGCATAGAAGCCGCAAGAAATAAAAGTAATAACCTATGACGATTCAGTAGAGCACTTAATTTTTATTGAAAAAATGCAGCCTGCATCTAGTCTATCAGGTTCATCAAGGTCCACCATATCCTTCTTGACTTTCAGGCCGTACCACTTGTTCCAAAATCCAAACCTCCCTAGCACCTCCGGCTCCAGGACCGTACATTATTCCGGAATCACCGGGTATTGCATCGCCCATACCAGGTCCACCCCAAACACTTCTTGGGCCTCATCCGCCTTGTCCTCTAAGTCTAACAAGGCCCACCAAAAATTTTTAAACACAGGATGACAATATTTTATTTTATTTATGCTGATTTATATTTGAATTTGACATCTGCTAAGGAAAAGTGACCGATGCAAGCTTTTGCTTTACAATCAAAAATATTTGTTAAGTATTTATTTATTATTGATTCTTTTAATTTTCAATTTTTAAAAATATTAGTAATAATAAAATTTTATAGAGTTTAAAGGTAATTTCAATTTTTTTTTTTAAATTTATTTTACACACAGAATGTCAATTTTTTATTTTATTTATACAGATTTCTAGTTGAATTTAACATCTGCTAAGGAAAAGGTGACTAATACCAGCTTTTTGCTTTACAATCAAAGATATCCGTTAAACAATATGTTATAACGGTTTTTTTGTTTTTTCACCGATTTTGGGAAGTATTAGAAGTTCTTTTTCTTCCTTTTTTAATACGCTTTTATTAGTTTCCCCTGTATGTTTATTTGTTTGTATGTATGTAACTGACGCTTTGGGCTCGATTTTGCCCTACTTTAAGCGAGCCGATTTAATTTAAACGTTGTAGACTTATCAAGGACTGACGACAATAAAATATTTTGATAAGTTTATTATCTTATTATGATTAGGATCGCCAGGATTAGTGATTAAAACACACAGCCTTTGAAAAGTCATCTTGATCGGCGCATAATTTTTCCCCTGGAGATCAGCTTCTCCTCATACACACTATTTAAGCTGCAAAGAAACATTTACAGACATCTTTCAGATATTCAAACCTACGTGGGACAGCGGCACAACGGATAACTCGTCTGATTAGGAGATTCCCTGTTCGAATCCTGGCTGGCTCGACATATTCGCATTTAGCCTTTGTTTTACTCACAATTAAGTTATTGTAAGAACCAGTCCTTCGTACCGGGACCTCATTTAAATATTATAGTTTAAAAACACTAAAAAACATGCTTTTAGAGTTAATCAAACTAAAAAGTAAATAAATTAACAGCTTAAAAAACTAAAAAACACGCTTTTAGAGTTAACCAATCTAAAAAGTAAAAAATAATTGTTAACATAAGAATAAAATGACTGACGAGAAAATGAATGTCACTGTTCTAAAAGCGTGGGGTGCTTTTGTATGACATTTTTAAAACTAACACTGCATTTCGGAATGAAACTAGTGAAAAATTATAACGATTGATATCGAGCACCCCACGCTTTTTAGAACAGTGGCATTCATTTTCTTGTCAGTCATTTTATTTTATGTTAACAATTATTTTTTATTTTTTAGATTGGTTAACTCTAAAAGCGTGTTTTTAGTTTTTTTAAACTATTAATTTAATGTCCCCTCTGTATTTAAACGGCGTAAATAACTTTTTCGCTGCAGATGTTTTATTCTTAACTAGCATTTTTTAAACTCGTGGAAAATTGAAATATGAGATAGTTCTTTTTTGTTTTAATAGAAATATTTATTTAAAATTATCTTCCAACTGTTACACGAAATTAAAGATTTTAATAAATGCATTTGCAAAGGCTGTAATCGATCAGACCTTCTGAATTCGATTTTATGTATACGTGTAGAAAAACATATCTATATATTTTCAAAACAGTTGAAATCGCTTGAAACATCAGTTTGTAAGCAATTTTTAATACAAACAGATTCTCATTTTAACTCTTTAATCTGATATTTCTTTAAAAATGCTGCCTCCGTAAAAAAAAAAAAGAGACTTAAAAGAGTTTTTGAATAAGCATTTCATTAAAAAAATGTTGAATTCGAATTAATTAAAAATTAGTCTTTTCTTAAAAAAATGTCTTGCTGTATATCAATTATATACAAATTGTTAGAGAAGTATCTTTATATTTTTAAATATTCATTAAGAAAAAAACAATGATAGAGATACATACACTTACGTTTTTTCAATAAAGAAAGTATTATTATTATTATTTTTTATCATATTTATAGCATGATAAAAAATTATTACATGATAAATAATTTATATATATATGCGCACTACTACTACACTACTGTGCCTATAGCTGAGTTTCCCCTATATAGTTAGGGAATGATGTGGGTGAGAGAAGTCTGACTGGGCTCCGTGATGCTCTTACAGTCATATGAGACAGGGACCTACGGATTAAAGTGGATTCCGAACCATTACAAACCTCCATGGCATCGCCGGGGCTCGAACTTGAAACATGTGGCACCGAGCGCCAGATCGATAGACACTCGGCCATTCAGGCCTCAATATATGCACACGCTTGGCTATGTGAAGTAATGGAGAATCGGCCATCTTGATTATTATTATAATTTGAATTTTTTTGATGGGGGGGGGGGATGGCTGAATGATTAAGTGTCTAGTGCTCTGACGCTCAGTGCCACAAGGTTTGGGTCCCGACGGTGCATGAATGTTTGTAGTGGTTCGAAATCCACTTTAAATTGTAGGTGCCGGTCTAATATGACTGTAGAGCGTCACGAAGTCAAGTCAGACTTCTATTACGGGTGCTCCATCACAACAGAAGCTGCCCTGATTCCCTTCAACCATGAGTCCATACGGGCTCATGAGCTTGCGCTAGATGTCTACCAATTGGGGATAAGAAATAATAACATAATTCGAATTTTTAATTCGTCAGCATCATGAAATTGGTAATGTTAAAATGTTTTTTTCCGTACCCCTCTAAAAAAAATAATAAAAAATAAAAATTAAATAAAATCAGTATTCGTCGCTTACGTGCGACTTGTGATACGCACATTAAAATATTGTACATAACAACAACAAAAACCTTTTATTTAATTTTTTACTTATTGCAATTTGTTTTTTCCCTTTTGATGAATTTTAAAGATGCTTTTCGTACATTCCTGTTCATTTTCCTTTACTTTCCTATCAACTGATTGTAAAGAAAATTTCAAAACTATTCCTTCCAGATCAAACAGCAAGCCACGTCACGATAAAATTCTGCAAAAACGGCCTGATAAATGATTTGTAGATAAGAGTGTTGTTTTAAAGATACATTCTATGTGCGACGTAAGCCGGTGATAAATTGGTTATTTTTTCGAACGAAATGGTATTCGGAAATAAATCGATTCAATAAATCTTAACAGCTTTTCGATTATTATTTTTAAAAAAATAACATTAATGAAGATGGCATAAGACATGAAATTTTCTTTTAGAAAATCCTGTTGAAATGCTATTTAATGCCCTTCACAAAAAATGCGTAAAATAAAAAAAAAGACATTAAAGTGTTTTTGCAGTTATCTCCCTCCTCCTTTAAAGACGTAAAAAAGGAAAAAAAAAACAAAAACAAAAACATAAACGGTTTAAGAAGAAGAAAATGAATTAAAGAAAAACCTCATTTACGCCCCTTACACTCACGTTAAAACCGGTAAAAAGAAGTAAATTATTTATGTTAATTGATTTAGTACAATAAAATAAACACATTAATTTCGTGAGGGTTTTTTTTTTTTGGGAGAAAACAAAATATTTTTTTTAAATTCATGTTATTTAGAAAAATTTACATATTTTGTTGTTGTTCTAATGCAGCTGACAAATATAGAGACAGTTAATCTTTATGCCATAAGCAAGGACTGCATCGTTGTTGCTCATTTAGCACTACCCAAAGGGCACGTGTAGCTTGAAGATAGGCTACAGAACGCGAATAACTGATGGCCGAGCGGCTAGCGCTCGGTACCACAGGTTTCGGGTTCAAATCCTGGTGGTGCCATGGATGTTTGTGAGTGGTTTGGAATCCACTCGAAACAGTAGGTCCCGGACTAATAGGATCGTAGAGCTTTCTGGGGGTAGTGTGACCCGTGTCCGTAGCAATCTTCAAGCTACACAGCCCCCTGGGTAATGCTCTATGAGTAACAGCAGCAGTGCAACGCTTTGCTTATGGCATAACGATAACTGTCTATGCATTGCCAGCTGCATTAGAAACAACAATAATTTACATATTTTATTTGAATTGATTTTGCAAAATCTTTGTAAAATAAACGAAGTTTTCATGCTAAATTTTTATAAGAAACATTTTATTAATCAAATTAATTTCAATAATGCAGAGAAGAATGCCTTATAAATCCCTTCATTCTATAGAAAGCATCTTTAGCAGAAATGCGTGGACTTGTGAAGCATACAGTACTCATAGTATGAGAAGTAATTTCTGGTTTTTGGCTACCATCATATAAATTCATAAATAAAAAAAAAAAATTCATGAACTTTTTAAAGTTTTTATTTTTAACTTTAAGCAAATAGATACACACGCATACAATCATCTTTCTTTGTATAGAGAGATATATATCACATTTTTCTATGCTTAGAACTATTAGATTAAGTTCTGAACACCTAAACAGTTTCTAGACATATGAAAAGATTATATTATTTAAAAGTTGTTTGTGTTTTTAATCAACGTAATTGATGTGTGGCACTTGAGTATAAAATTATTTATGAAGCAACAGGCAAAAAAAAACTTTGTACATAATAGATAAATAATCTATTATGTACAAAGTTTTTTTTGTCTGTTACCATCTGTTATTATACTACACTGTCAGTATTTTATATGGATTTACACACTGTTGATGCTAGTACGAAGTAATGAATGTCGTTTACACAATTTAGATGACAAATTAAAATGATAACAAAAACAACATTTTTTCCCTTGACAACAATAATTGGAAAGGTTTTTTTATTGCTTGAGCAATATTGGTTCAATGGAAATAATATTGGTGCTGTTTTCGAATGCAGGACATTTCACCCTGAGGTCACGTCTAAAATAATATCAAGAGCAAATTCAACGTTACCCAGGATAAAATTGTACTACAATTTGAAATTAATACCTCCCTCCCCAACAGACAATTTCTATTTATATGACTGTCCATTATATCTTAAAGAACCAAATAAACGATTTCTTGGGGCCTGATAGCCAATTAGCTAGCGCTCTGGCCGTTGGTACCACAGGCTTCAGGTTCGAATCCTGAGGTGGCATGGACGTTTTGTGAGGGGGCTCGAAAATCCACATTAAACTGTAGGTGCCGGTTTAATTAGCCCAAAGTGTGCACAAAAATGACCGTAGAGCGACAAACCAAACCTTCCCACAGAGAAGTTCAGAATTCTTCTCCTAAAACCTGAGAGAAGGACTTTCGATCCTACAGATTTATCAGGGAACCATACTCGGGGAGAGAGAGATGACAGCTTTGTGTACGGCTTCTTTTATCGGGTAGAAATCCCACTGTTAAAAACCGCCATGTTTGATGCCCCATGCGCACTCGACAGATGAGACGAATGGAAGTGATTTTATTAATAGTCAGCTAATTATTATTTGTTGCCTATTATTAAATATCTATTGTTTTTCTTGCATAAGAAATATATATATTTTTAATATGAGAACATTTTACATTATGGTTGTGTGAAGCAATGAAGAATTACAAAATCTTAACGTGCAGTGACGCAATAGGAATACATATAAGAAATTATCTAAAGTAATCTAATTCCTTTTGTATGCATATAATGTAGCAATAGAGGCCTGATGGCCGAGTCACTAGCGTTCTGGCTCTTCCGGGGTTTGGCTTCGAGTCCCGGCGAGGCCATGGATGTTTGTAGTGGTTCGGAATCCACTTTAAACCACACGTCCGCGTTATATAACTACTACTACTAAACCCATCACATCACTGTGCCTAGAGCTGAGTTGCCCCTTTACAGTTTGGGAATAAGTCTGATTGGGTTCTGTGACGCTCTATGGTCATATGACATCGGGACGTACGTCTTAAAGTGGATTCCAAACCCGTACAAACATCCATGGCACCGCCGGGATTCGAACTCGTAACCTGTGGTAGATTTTATATGATTGTGTGGCTGACAACCCTATCCTAATAACCCTATTTTTTTTTATTTTTAAAAAAAAAAAAATGTCATGTCTCGAAATCTGCCAGTAGGCAGACGGCCTTGGCCCACCATGGGGTTGTTGCGGCATTGATGGTGGTGGATGATGTAACAATACATTTCTTTTTAACATGAATTACTCCGTCCGATCAACAATAACAACATTTACTTATCGAGTTGACCTCGAAGGCGCATGACTTTTACTTTTTCTCGATTGCGATTAAAAAAAAAAAACATCGTTCCCTGAACGTATGTATCGAAATCGTTGGAAAAAAATAACCCACAACTTTTCGTCTCCTCTGTTTCAGAAATTTCATTTATTGTTTGCTTTGTACTAAATGCGGACATTTAACTTCCCAATAACCTTAAAATCCGAGTTACATGCCAAAATGAAGTACCTCGAGTTTTATCATGTATATTTATCATTGTTTAAAATGAGAAAGGCGGATGACTTTACTTAATTGCGATTTTCTCGTTCCCTGATTGCGATTAAAAAAAACCCATCGTTCTCCTCTGTTTCAACGTATTCATTTATTGTTTGCGAAATCGGACATTTAAAAAATAACCCAAAACTTTGCCGTACTCCCGAGTTTTATCATGTATATTTATCATTGTTTAAATGAAATTGACTTTTTACATTTATTGTTTGCTTTGTAACCCCACAACTAAAATGTGAAATTTCATTTATTGTTTGCCCAATAACCTTAAAAAATCCGAGTTACATGCCAAAATGAAGTACCTCGAGTTTTATCATGTATATTTATCATTGTTTAAAATGAGAAAGTCCTTATGGTAAGTAATGTTATCGCCCCACAAATTCAGTGGCAGATAGTTGACGACGGAGTGAAATCTTATCGACTTACAGATTTATATCATATTTTGACTATGAGTAGAAATATCCTAATTCCACCTACGTGGCAAAGTGGTTTCATGGTAGTGGATTAACAATAATCGACTGCAAATAAATTTGTTTCTTTCAATGCAGAATAGAACTTCCGAAATTGTGAATAAAATTATTCAAAATACGTGCGAGATTTATGTTAATCACTATAACAGGTGAATAAGTTCTTAGAACGTAAGATTCAGAAAACTATGATAAGGATAAAAGTAGAAAGAAAAACATTTTTAATCTTCTCTTTGTACCATAGACTTTGTCAGGAGACTACTGATAAGAAAAATAAGATGACGCCAGCTATTGATTACTATTGATTTTCTTAAATGAAGATAAGTATTATTTTCTTTATTACTAATACCTTTTTTCACTATTTTATCTACCTAAGTAACTGAATAGGGAATTCTTTCTAACCGAGATTAGAGATAACTATGAGTAACTCATCCTATCACAAATTTAAAATATGTTGTTGCTGTTGTTACTACTCCGTCTGCGACAGGTTCAAAGGACCCTGTCGTAGGCGACATCCATGGCTAAGGGTAATAGGCAGCTTCACTTTTAGCACTCTGTACTATAAGTCTCGGGTTCGAGTCCCGGCGATGCCATGGATGTTTGTAGTGGTTCGAATCTACTTTTGCTGTGGTCCCGGTCTATTTAGTCCTCGTGTGCACAAGATGACTGCAGAGCGACAAACAAAACCAATCACTTTTAGCGAGGAACCACAAGGACTGAAGACTGACTAAACACCAAGACAACGCTCTACAATGCTATTAGACCGGGACCTACAGTTTAAAAAGTGGATTCCAAACCCCCTACAGAAATCCATGGCACCGTCGGGACTCGAACCCGAGACCTATGGCACCGAGCGCTAGACGCTCAACTATTCAGACACATTTTAAAAATATTCGCTCTGTTAATGTAAATCGGGATATACATATATTTGGACCAAGGCCAACACTAACTGTTCCAGTGGCCAAAACACAGGACATCATAACGTTCTTCTTTAAAAAAAAAATTGTTTTACATTTTTTTCATTAAAACAGGACTAATACACAATATCCATCAAAAATAAAAAGCATTTTTGTAATGCTGATATATATTTACTTTCTATTTATGTTTAGAAAGAGAAACTAGATAATTTGTAATTGTGGGCGCATTTTTAATTCGATTTGTAAGAATGGCCTGATGACCCTACTTACAAAATTATTTGATGCTGACAACCCTACTCAGTAAAAAGAAAGCACCTGTCTAAAAATCTGCCAGAGGGTAGACGGCTTGGCCCACCGTGGGGCTGTTGCGCCACTGATGATGATAATAATGCTATATATATATACGATATGTAAAAAATAACACTGCACTTTTTCGAAAACCTTATAAACTTGAATGATTTTCATAACAGTTTTTCGAATAGATAATAGTTTATCTACTAAACTCGGGATTATTTTATATTTTAGTTATCTCTTCATTTGCATATTTTCTTTAGAGAAATTTGTTTTTGTTACAAAATACGGGAAACGTAAAATAAATAAATAAATAAATTTTAAAATATACATAAGGAAATCTATAAAAATATATTGAATTCATTTCTAATTCAATTCATTGAATTTATAACGAAGCCTGCAACTTTTTATCTATTTCCTGACATAAGAAAACAAATGCTTCAACTTTCTGATTTGATAAACTTCCGTGATAAATATAGTGTTTCTAGTTTCTTCTGAGCTTGGTTTTTGTCATGAACTCAATTATTTGAGAACCTTCATATTTAAACAAGCTTCTTTCCCTACACAATACAGTAGGATCGAAAAATTTAATAAAATCTTAATTCAATTCCAAACATGCAATTATGTTGATTGCTTGTCGTGAGAATTCTTCTGGGAATCGAATTTCTTCGGTCTCACGGGTGGAAAAAATCACGCACACGTTACAGAATACTGAGATCCAAAGCAAACTCGCCTTGGCCCCGTTGCACAATGCACTCAGCTGGTCCTGAATCAACACAGGTGCCAGGTTTATGTTGTTTGCATTGGGAAATAGCAATGGAAATACGTCACATTCTGAAAATGAATACGTTGACAAGAAAATGCCACATGTATAAATATGCATAGGAAGATACCGAATTAGCAATTAATTTAAAATCTGACTATATATCCAGTTATGACTAAGTAAAGAATTCAACGGATATATGTATATCAAAGGATATAAAATAATCGATGTCATAACTTATTTAAATTTGAATTAAACTTGTAATTTATTAACTTTTGATAAAATTAACGAAAAGAAACAGCATACGTATGGTTTCGATTTTTTTTTTTTTATCTTCTATTTTCAACGATATATGGCATATAATCATCATATACTTATTCTTGAATGAATATATATGCATTGGAAGTCAATACCAATTTAGCAATTAATTCAAATCTGGAAGGCTATCCACTTATGCCTAGTGAAGAATTCGTCGGATATATGTAAATCACAGTAATTGATGTAAGAACTAATTTAAATTTTTAATTAAACTTGCAATTCATTCACTTTTGATAAAATTAACCAATAAAAATAGCATATACAGCTGTTTTTTGATTTTTTTTTTATCCTTTCTTTTCAACGATATATTGCATTTGATTATCATGTATTTATTTTTGAGAATATATCGACTTGGATTTCTTGAATTTTAGATCAAATGGCACCATTTCAATATTCCCATGGTTTTGATATATGGACTTTCTTTTATTTCAAACAACAGGCACCTAGTTAATATGGTGTTTTGAGAATATTTTTTTCTAATGCAGCTGGAAATACAAAGACACCGCACCTTTCTGCCATAAGCAAGAAAACCGCTGTTACTCATTTAGCACTACTTAGGGGGTCGCGTGTTTTGAAGATATGCTATGGACGCGAGCAACACTACCCCACAATGCTCTACGATCTATTAGACAGGGACCTACGGTTTTAAAGTGGATTTCCGAACCACTACACACATTCGTGACACCGCTAGGATTCGAACCTGAAACCTGTGGCACCAAATGCCAGCCACTCGGTCATCATGCCCCTAAAAAAAGCCTTGCGCAACTTTGGATAAAGGCCAACTCGTGATCAGGGGGTAACGTGGGCAGCTGGCGTGCAAAACGGCTAGGTCGAATTCGCTGACGACACTGTTGGAGTAATTGCTTTCAGAAACCAGGAGACTCTATCACGATTACGGCAATACTTGTAAAATACATCTCGGGTCGATAGTCGGGATACTAGGTAGGAATTTTCGGGGTTTTTTTTCCCGAACAACATGCAAATGCGTGCAGTTACCTCTAAAAGACCTCCCCTCATCATTCGTCGGGGAGGATACTTAGGATACCGGAGGGCCACCGATATAACACACATAAGAAAAAAAAACCTTCGATAAATGTATATAGATGGTGCCAGATAATATATCTATATTAATTTATCCATGCACGGAAGGATGAATTTTTAAAATAATAATTAAATAAAAATTAATTTATTATTATTAATACTTTAAAATAATAATTAATTAAAATAAAATAATAATAATACAATAAGATGAATCTACTAGATTAAAAAATGTCGTATCTATTGTATAAATTCTACTGATTATTGTTATTTAAGATAGATAATTGCTTTAAATTCCATCAATCAAATATATTTTCTAGAATCTTTCACTATCCACATACCTTAAGACAGGGATGGGCAAACTTTTTTTTCCGTCGCGGGCCAAAAATCGAAAACAAAAAAAAAAAAACAAATTCGGCGGCCAAGATAAATTTTTCTAAAATTTTAAAAACCATATACAAGTATTACAATTTAAATATGTTAATGAGATTGCGAATTCGATTGAGATGAATGAAATTACGATTTCATTTTTAAAAATTCCTTATAGTGAGGTTCGAAGTGCGATGTACTGATTCTAAGGAACGAGGCTAAATGCTCATCTGTCAGTCTACTTCTGAAATAATTCTTTCGAAGGTTCATAGTAGAAAACACTTGTTCACATATCTAAGATGAAGCAAACATTGCACTGATTTTCTGGGCGTGAGATATTAAATTTGGGAAACTTACTTTCGATAATGATTTGTAAAACTCTTAACTTTGGCATATTTAAAAACTTGAGATGATTGCAACTTCCTTTGAAAAAAAAAAAATATTTAATCGAAGCAGAAAAAGAAGATGGATATATAATATATATTTTATTTTAATTTGCCTCGGACCGCAAATTAAAATTCTATTCGCGGGCCGGATATAACCTACCGGTGGGCCGTAGTTTACCCATCCCTGCCTTAGGAGAAAGCACTTCAGCGGAGGGAATTCGATTAGTAAGGTATAACAGAAACATGATGTGCCGAAATAGCTCAGTTGGGAGAGAGCGTTAGACTGAAGATCTAAAGGTCCCTGGTTCGATCCCGGGTTTCGGCAATGTCCTTATCCTCGGTAGTATAGTGGTAAGTATCCCCGCCTGTCACGCGGGAGACCGGGGTTCGATTCCCCGCCGGGGAGGACAACTTTTTTTTATTGTTTAAATAAATCTGGGCCGATATACAGATCACCCGTAAAGTTAATTAATAATGACTGAATTATTTAATTTTTTTCCATTTAAATAAATAAAACCAAATATTATCGACAGGGCCGATATGCAGGTTATCCATAAAATTATTTAATAATGACTGAATTATTTATTTTTTTCTATTTAGATAAAACCAAATATAATCGACTGAGCTGATATTGTAGGTTATCCAAAAAAATATTTAATAATGACGGAATTCTTTTATTTATTTATTTTTTCTGTTTAAATAAATAAAATCAAATATCCTCGGTTGGGCTGTTACACAGGTTACCCGTAAAATTATTTAATAATGACTGAATTATTTTTTATTTCTATATTAAAGAGACGCTTCGAGTAATTTAAATGTATATATATTATAGCAACTGCCATTTCCTATTTAATACCTGAATAGCGGCTTTTTTAAATATTCAATTTCCATTTTATGCCAAACTGATTCGTAAAAAATAAATAAATAAAAATTATTTAATCATATAATTATTAATTAGCTAGTGAAAGAAATTAAAAAAATAATAAACCATTAAGAAGCATTAAAAGTGATACAGAACGTCAGCCATTCTTCCCAACACAAATATATTTTATGAGTTCAAAAAAAATACTTTTCCATTTGGATAAAATTTATTTAAATAACACTTTGCACTTTTAATCGAGTTTTATACAAGTGAATCATTATGACAATCACTTTAAATGTAAACTCGACAAACATTTAATGATTAAGTAAGTATATACGGATGATCAAGTTAAATCTAATTTTCGATGTTTTACTAAGCAATTTTGTATTCTAGCTGGAGTTAAAATGAATTTACGTTGCACAGCTGTAGGAAGTCATAAACAAAAACTTTCAAGTATGCACTAGCATTGTGAACTGTAATTTGATCTCATAAATTAATAAAAATGATTAAATGAATGATGTGTAATTGGTCTGTCAAGGCATCCTTCCATTCAATTCCGCGTGGACGTTTTTCCCATTCATATATATATATATATATGTACTATATCTTTACTATACAGTATATACATAATTCTTCTTTACATGTGTTTGTCACTGAACTCCTAAACGGCTTGACCGATTTTGATGAAATTTTTGTGTGAGTATGAATGAGTCCCCGGATGGTTTAGATTCACAATTGAACCCGGCGCGCAATCGGGCTCTTCTGTACGTGTGTTTGTTACTGATCTCCTCCTAAACGGCGTGACCGGTTTTGATGAATTTTTGTGTGTGTTTGACAAAACATGGAGAATGTTTTTATGTAATTCCCAGATGTTGCTGCAGTATATCAACTTCTATACCGTTCAAAGAATCGCTATGAAAATTGGCAATAATATGCGTTCAAGTAATGAAAAATAAGTTCGCGCTATCCATTTTATTGTTACTTGCCACCAGAGGGTGCTGCAGCATTTCATCTTATATACCGTCCAAACGATATCCATGAAAATTAGTATGTACATCTATTGGAACAAGGAGAATACGTTCGCGATATGTAATTTTCTACAATGGATTATTATTTTTTTTTTTTTGATCGAGAATCACCAAATGAGATTTGACGCGCCCGAAATGCCCCAAAATGGAATTGGCCGATCCTTTTGAAATTCCAACATCATCAGCAAGGTCTCTAATTGTAAATCAATGGTTCGCAAGCACCAAATCTTTAATCTTTTGGACGTGAGCTTCGTCGGCCGAGGTTAATGGTCGACCAGAGGCTCTTCTTCAACGCGCTCTCTGCCTTCTTTGAACTGTTTATTCTATTTCTAAACATTTCTTTGCGATATAGGAATGCTCACAGAATGCCTTCTGCAACATTCTATCCGTTTCCGCAAACAAAATTGAATGCAAGTTCTTTGCTCAATTCATTCAGACACTTCAAAAATCGCCGGAATCAGTTTTAGCGTCTCCCAATGTCAAGCGTAACTCAAACACTAATGAATATTTCGACGTCAAATTTCCCACAGATGTCAAGGACAGTGCCAGCAACCTAAAAGAAATGAAATTCTATAAGCCCCGTGAATTTTAATTTGAAAATTGGTCTTACTTTTGGACACAGTAATATGACGGGTTCTGCTAGTATATGCATATAGCACATATAATAACACGGCGTTGCGCGATTCCGGAAAATAAAACTTCATTCTTTAATTTAGATTCATGTCTGTTCAAGGCATTATCTTTTTGTTTTCTTAAGCTCCTTGATTGAGCATTCTCGGCCTATTAGGTTCATTTCAGTTTTCTAATAACTCCACATTTTCTGTAGATCTAAGTGCTGCTCTCCGTTTTGAGCAAGGTTTTTCAAGCAGCGACCTCTAGCATCATCAATACGGCCATTATAATGATACAATTAATTGTTTATTTGCATTTTATAAAAATCATACAATAAGTAATATAAAAAAAAAAAAAAAAATTTTTTTAAGTCAATTCCTACTTTTTTTCACTATATTTCAGAAAGTCCTTTATAAATAATTTTCATTCATTTTTTAAGTTTATCTGGCGCCATCTATTGGTAGATACATGCAACTTAAATCTAAAAAAAAACTAAAATTAATTAAATAAATTTAATGAATGAATTAATATTTGAAAAAAAAAAAAAAAACTGTATTAACATCAATGTCATCCACTACAAGTTAAAAAAAAAAAAAAAAAAATGCATTTGAACTTGAGTGGATGAATAAAAGTATTTTATGAACGATTGAAAATTTGAACAAGATATATGAGAGGAGAGCGTGAGTTAATAGAAGGAATTGAAAAAAATAATCAGATGTTTTTATGTATTGATCAATTAAGAAACAATAACTGACATAAGGAAACTGAACATTTCAATAGTACTTAATGATCTGAGATTTGTCCTAAACGCTTACAATTAGTGACGTACATAGGTAATTCACATAATTGAATAAAGCATTATAATTATGATTAATGAGAATTATGTAACTCTAACTTCCCTCTGACAACTATTTGCAGTTGTAGATCACGTTGACTAGTGGAAATTATAAGCTGCGACTTCTAATGCTAATAAGATATCTTGGATCTGTAAAATTATTTTGTATTTTTCATTTTGGAGAATGTTTTTGATACACATATAAGTAGTACCGAAAGCGGTAGGGAAAAAACAAACAGGAACAAATTTATGTTACTGTTTAAACTGTATGAGTGGAAGACTCTTATGACTTCGGCAATGATGATTTAAATATTTAAAAAAAAAATACACTGCAAATCAATAATTTCCATTTTAAGTCCTGGAGCAAGGATTTCTATGGTGGTGTTAAAAGGATTTTAAAAAATCTTGATGTCTTTCGCAATTGCATCAAAATCAGAAAAACGAGATTTAAATTTTCTTTTAAAGCTTCCAAAGTTTCAATTGTCCTGATGGTCGAGTGACTAGCGCTTTGGCCCTCGGTGCCACACAGGTTTCGGCGAGTCCCGGTGCCATGGATGTTTGTAGTGGTTCGAAATCCACTTTAACCTTAGGTCCTGGTCTATATATGATTATAGAGCGTTGGGCTGACAACCATACCCTCGAAATCTGTCGGTAAGCAGACAGCCTTGGCCAAGATGGGACTGTTGCGCCACTGATGATGATGAAAGTTTCAATTGCAAAATGTACTGGAAATTGAGTTTCAGTTTGCTGATTTAATGTTTGAGATGTATTAAAATGCATGAAACGTTTTTATGTTCAGTTGAGATTGAAACAAAACAATTTTTTGTCGAAAGGACTTCATATGAGTGTATAAATCAGGTAAAAGCTGGTTTTCTCCTTGTAATTTTAAATTAATGCCATTATGTTTAGTTAAATAAAATGATAATTTCCATAACCACTCATTGTTTTGTAACTCATCCAGAGGAAGGATTATTGCTCGAAGCTCAAATAAATTGTGTTAAAACTTTTCCTTAGCTAAGCCAGCATGCTGCAATATAGTATGGTAAGTCATTTTCTCTAATCTCTTACATAAACTCGTGAAATGGACGATGATTGAACACATGTGGACGTGATATAATTAGCAGCTGACAAAACTAGATTTAAAACTTCTGACATATCCCAGCGTCAAGATTGTTTATGAATGATGATGTGTACGATTAATGGTTTTGAACTACCTTCAACTTCAACTGCCTTTGATATGTGAACAACGGCGTCTCCCCCCCCCACACATTTTTTGCTACTATTAGTAATGATACATTTTAATTATTTCCATTGAAAATTGTTTTTCTGAAGAGCATTTTCAGCGATTGTGCTGTGAATGTCATCCTAGAAGCTCTTCATAATTTTAATCTATCCTTCAAATAAAAGTAATATCTGTGTCTAAAACATCTGTTAACTCATCCAGGACCAAAGAGAACCACTCTAAGTGTCGATTTTTGTGAGACAAATGAGTTAATATAATTGTCGCAACATCATGTACTCTTCGAGCCACCGTGTTTGGTGACAAACTGAAGTTTTTAAATAAATTAGCATTTTCTGGAAACATTTCTTCTGCTGCTGTAATCATGCAATTCTTGATTAATTCCCCGTCAGTAAATGGTTTCGCAATTGCGTAAGCCACGCGAAAATTAGTACGAGTTGCTGCTTCTTGTTGAGCATTTACTTTCTTAAGCAACAATCGTTAAGATTTCAACCCGCGTTTCGAAGATTCAATGATTTTCGGTCCATAGGCTATCTGTAAATTTGGAGTACTTTTGAAAATATGTTTCATAATGATGTTTTATATTGTATTGTTTGAGGACTGACATGGTTTTACTGCAAATTATACACATTGCGTTATTTCATGACTCAATAAATAATGATATTCCCATTGCTATTTAAATGTTCTGCATTCACTATCGATTTTCCATGCTTATACAAATCCACATATGATAATAAACTTAAATGACTAAATTTAAGGTAACTTAAAAATCAAAATAATACACTTGTTCCTCTAAATTTGGAACTGTCCAATTCTCGGTTGTCTCCAGTATTTTTACCATGAGTACACGGAACATATTCAAAAACACTCGAATCTTCTATACAAGTGACCAGAACTTTTCTAGAACATGCTCTAGCTCTATTACTATAAAATGGCGTTGTATACCTCGCCTAACTAAGAATAATTAACGTGTTTGCGTAATTCCGCCGTTCCCCAACAGTTGCTCTCTACTATTGTAGCTCAAAGTGGCGTCTCGGCCGCAAGGACAAGTCCTTGACACTTGAAACCGAAATTAGAACAGAGCAGAGTCCAGGCCCCTGTGCCATCGATACCTCATTCACCAGCTTGTTCCGAAACGAAATTCACAACTACAGTATGTTGGTACGATGATTTAATCATGTCTTGGACCGCGGGACGTATTGAAGGAGTCAGTATATGCCTCTGGCTTTTCTTTTTTCTTACTAATTCATAAAGATCACCAGTTGATTCAATAAAATTCAAAAATTTTACGATAACAAATGAAATTCAGAAACAGTAACGATTAACAACATGAATTAAATCTACTAACTTATAAAATAAATTATTGTATTATCTGCAAACATTTGTTAAAATTTTAATTTATACATTCTGATCATAAATTAAATGGAGCAATTCATAACATTTTTGTGTGGATATAATCACCCCACGATATCTCTTACAATACTTTAACAAGTACTATTTTTTCGGATTTAAAATAAATATAGCTTTAAGCGAAAATAAAAAAAATTGAAACACGACTGCCACGCTTAAGCGTTCGCCGTCTCGCTAAACATTCAATGTATTACAGTGGTCTTCCTGTACTCGAATCACGAAGTTAATTATGTTCGCATCCGTTCTTTTATGTCAGGGCTGTCCAACTCGCTAGCCTAACATGAAATCGGGAACTTTCCTAAAATATCCAGGTATGTTAGGTTCCTTTCTTTTTTTCAATTCCATCTATTAGCTCACACTCTCTCTATATAAATCTTGTTCAAATTTTCAATCGTTCATTGAATAATTTTCATTCACCCACTCAAGTTCAAATATATTTTTTTTTTTAACTTGTAGTGGATGAAACTTTGTGTTAATACAGTTTTTTCAAATGTTAATTCAGTAATTAAGATTAATTAATCAATTTTAGTTGTTTTTTTTTTAGATTTAAGTTGCATGCATCTACCCATAGATGGCGCCAGATGCCATGAAAATTATTTATAAAGGACTTTCTGCAATAGAATGAAAAAAAGTAGGAATTGATTTAAATTTTTTTATATATATTACTTGTTTTTTGTGAGCTTTTCGTTTATGGATCTAATACACGGTGGATGTTCATTTGGGCAAGACAGAAGCTCTTCTTTTTATATCATGGTATGCAGTTTTTTTTTTTAAACTTTATTTATTTATTCGTGTTTATTGGTCTACTCTGTTACAGTTACTTCTCAAATTGAATCTGCTAGTTGGACATGCTTGGTTTAAAACAGGCATTGAAGGTTAAGGCCACACTGTATTGGTATACAAAACATTATTAAAATGAAGAAGTTGCATTTGTATCTTTTATCATCTGTTTAAAATAACCCCAAATAGTTATTTCAACTTAGTTATACTAGTTTTATATTTTCTTTATTTTTAATCATGTTTTTATATTATTAGATTTGTAATTAATTTTGACTAATTAGCTTCGTAACAATATAAAAATCTTATGCATTAATAATTTAAATATTCTTGGAATTTTTTTAATATGCATTATTCAATTCCTTCTATTAGCTCACACTCTCCCTACATTATCTTGTTCAAATTTTCAATCGTTAGTAAAATACTTTTTATTCATCCACTCAAGTTCAAATACATTTTTTTTTTTTTTAACTTGTAGTGGATGACAATACAGTATTTTCAAATATTAATTCAGTAATTAAATTTAATTAATTCATTTTAGTTTTTTTTTAGATTTAAGTTGCATATATCTACCAATTGATGGCGCCAGATAAACTTAAAAAAAAAAAAAAATGAATGAAAATTATTTACAAAGAGAAAAAAAAAGTATATAGTGAAAAAAAAAAAAAACTCAAAAAAATTTTTTTTTTTTTTATATTACATGTTTTGACATTATATTAGGTGGACTGGCAAAGTACTGTCTTTTTTTTTTTTTACATTAAGTTCAAATAAATAAATATTTAACTAGCTTTTATTTTTAATCAATGATGTAATCACCGTTATCAAAAATCTTTTGCCATCTAGTGTGCAAATTCTCAACGCCAGATCGACAAAAAATCGATTGGTTTTTGAGTAAAATGACTGGAGTTGACATTTTGGCTATCATCCAAATTTTCGAATTGTTTGCCACATAGAGAATGTTGTAGCAATCGGAATAAATAGAAATCCGATGGTGCAATGTCGAGCCAGTAGAACTTACTACCACATTTAATTGATGGGATCCACCCGGACCTTTAGATTTTCAGTCGATCCAACTGGGGCCTGATAACCGAGTGGGCGGCGTTCGGTACCACAGGTTTCGGGTTCGAGTACCGGCGGTGCCATGGATGTTTGTAGTGGTTCGGAATCCACTTTAAGCCATAGATCCCGATCTCATAGGACTGTAGAGCGTCACAAAGCCCAGCCAGACTTCTCATCCACATCCTTCCCAAATTGTAAAGGGCAATTCAGCTCTAGGCACAGTGATGTGGTGAAGTAGTAGTATTAAATGTTCACAGTTTTGCATTCACAGTTTTTCCAAGTTTCAGCACTTCAAGTGAACGATTCAGCAGATACTTCACCAAACACACAGAAACGTCTTTTTTGGGATGTAAAATTTGCTTATTTGTACTACCTTTTGGGTTTTCTTCGAACAGATTGTGCGGGACCCAAACACCTGTTCTGCATGCTTTACCAGTCTGCTGCAAATTTTCTTGGATGGTCGACCGAAGTTGGTTAAGAGAGGAACAGTACATTATTTCTGCTGGGCTTTCACGCCCCCCCCAAAAAATAAAATAAAGAAAAATGCAATATAATAAACCTCTAACAGATAATGAAATTGCAAATGCGTTGGCTGACCCTTCGGACGAGTACCCGAGTGACGCTAGTTATGACAGAGATAAAGAATTCATTCCTCCCCAAGTTTGTAGTAATAATATCCAACTTATAATTCATTTACATTAAATATTTGTTAGTGACAAAGTATCATGCAAAAATAATGCATTTTGTATATTTATTATTTCGTTTCATTATTGCACACCATTCATCAGCGAATAATATATATTAAGGAAATAATTTTATCTAGTGTTTATCACGCGCTGGCGCGTAGTCAAAATATTTTATCTGGAAAGACCTACATATTACTTCGTAATCAGTATGATAAACATAATCATTCTTTATCACCACTTTTCAATCTTATTTGTTATAAAAAGTAAGGCGGGGCAATAGCTATCAACACATCTTCACATGATGTAACGTGACGCACATTATATTTTCTACTATAGTTTGGTGGAATAACACTTAATAAATTTTTCGGCTGATATTGGCCATCTGTAAAAACTCAAAAGAGAAAAAAAAAAAAAAAATTGATTAAAACAAACAAAAAGACTAATCGTTAAAAAAAATTATCATGCGAGACTAAATATATGCTTTTTTTCCCTCTTAATCTTACACATAGCAACAGAGATTTGAAAAACTTATCACAGAAAACAAGAAAAATAAAGTTTGTGTACTGCTGTGTTTTTGTAACTATTAAATGGGTTAAGGCAGAAGAAAAATGTTCAACATCGTGTTTGTGTCATTGCCACCAGGGGAAATATAAAAGTTCAACAGATTTCAACAAAAGATTCAAAGAACAAACTGTATTATGAATCGATTACCATTTTGCTGTAATAATATTGGCTGCCGTTTTCAATGAATTTAATGGCCATTTTAATAAATTTAAGCACGTTAAAATACACATTTCTAAAACCGCCATATTTCGAAACTTGAAGTTGGCGAACGAAGTAAGATTGACTTCACCTAGGTATTCCAAAAAATTATAAATTCTCATTTTTAGTCGGATTCATTTGTCATCAGCAACTAGCGTTCAAAATAAATATTTCTTTCAAAAGTACAGAATTATTTTATTAGCTGTAGCATACATTGCAATGCAATGCGAAACTATTGTTTTTCGAAATTTAAAATTCCTGATTTCTATTTAAAACGTAGACACTTAGAACATTATGCATTTACAGATGTGAATAATTTCCCATTTATAACAATTATATTTCAAATGATCCGATTTAGTACGGACAAACTTTGATGAAATATTTATTTTTAGAAACTGCTCTTCATATTTACAGCATTGCTTCATAAAACAACATTTTTTAAAGACATATATTATACTGCCATCCATCCAAAATGCAACAGGAAAGAGGACAAGAGACACGAAAACTAAATTTATTGAAACAATAATAACACAAAGTATAAAAATGAAATGACTGCCCCTTTCAAGTTGAGGAACACAAAGAAATTATTAATTTCATGTAGCCAAGATGACTAGCAATAACTGCTACTACATGCCACGACAATGAATGAAAGAGGTTTTAGAAGTGTTTAAGGATCATTCCATGCTGCTTAGATACGATGCCAAAGTTCAACTGGTAGGTAGTGCATGCTGGATCAATTATTGACCAGGCATGTTCGATGTGCACCACATTGGGAGAGCAGATAGTTTAAGGCAACAATTGAGCGAAGAATTATTGAATATTGTGTGCCACTACGGTATCGCATTGTCCTGTTGAAATATGACATCAGCAAAGTCTTGGAAACAAAGTAAGACAGCAGGTTGCAAAACCCCGAGACAAACTGGCAATAAAATTCAATACCAACTGAAACCATAACAGGTGAAGAACCAGTATCAAGGCATTGTAGGCAGTCTCTGATTCGTCACAGACGACAATGTCATGCTATTCGTTTGTCAATGTCCGATGTTCACCGCATCATTGCAGACGCAAATGCATGTAGTCCAATCTCGGCAAAGGACGCCTTGCTGAAATTCCTCTGTGCTGCAAGTGACGTCGAATGGAACCTGTTGCTTTGCAACAGTCCTTGATTCTTGCTATATGCTTCCCGATGTTGCTGTGCGGTCCACCAGTGTGGTGGTACAGTCGATCCTGCATCAACATCAATATGACTTCGTTATGCCCAATACAAGCGCCAATTTCACGGAAGGATAATATGCAATATCTAGAAGCCACAATTCTCCTTCTGTCAAACTCAAAATCGTGTTCAACATATGTCCGTGTTCTTCTACAAAACTTCTTAAGTTTGGAGAGGAGAGAAATCAATTAGTTGCATAACCGATACAGATTATGGTGCAAATTTCATGCTTTTTATTGTTTCTTTCATGGTGTTGCATTTTGAATGAAAAACAAATTTTTTTTTCAAGAATGTAATAGAAATATATCTTAAAAAAAAACAAGAGATTTTTAAATTTTGAAATTAGCATTAAGATTAATCCATAAAAGGCAATTTAATTTTCAAAATTGGTTTGTTTGAACAATAGAATATGCATTGTCGTTTTTATGTATTATGATTCTCAAAAATACTTTGATTAATAAATTTCAGGAACTTATAGTAACATATGCTTTAAATTGAAAGAAAATATCTTCTAACAAATTTAACATTCTGATCTCGTAATAAATGGAATGCATCAATGAAGATTTCTGCCAATTCTTCCTACCCAGATGAATCAGTAGCATTTGTAACAAGGAGCTCAATGGAATGTTATTTGGAAGGAAACATCAATTTGATTCTGTAAATGGTGGATTAAAATTGGTAGTGTAAAAAACATATTTTGTACATATGAAATTGAATACTGATAATGAAAGCTCACTCTTTTACTATCAGGATATTAAATTTTAACAGATGAATCACACTGACAAGTCCTTCATATAAAACAACTTTCATTAAGCTTCGATGTTTAATATGTATAATTTCTTTAAAATGTGAACTACAGGTTTTTTCTCCCCTTTCTTTATTTTTGAATATAGTATCAAAAAAAAAAAAAATACTTGTATGAAGCTTTACTTTTTATTTAGTGGGGAAAAAAATGCAACTGAGCACATCAAATTCTTGTAAAGTTTGCACGGATATAGAAATGGTTTGAATGATTTAAAGATGGTGATTTTGATACGACAGACCAAGAATGCCCTGGTCAGTCGACAATAAACACAAATTACTAAAAATCAGGTGACTGTTATACACTGTAATGGATGAACCATGCAATGAAAAAAAGTCATTTTTTAATCATAATGCTCAGCCACATTTTGAGAAGGAAGTCAAAAATCCTTTAGAAATGCTTCACTGGGAGATCCTATCCAGCCCCCATATTCTCCAGACATTGCCCTATCTGATTACTTGTTTCTATCGATAACACATAGCCTGTTTGAGCAACACCCTTCTTTCAAAAATAGATTTGTGTATAGCTTCAAAATACGAGCCGTTCTTTCAACGAGGAATCCGTCTTTTGTTGACAGATGGTAAAAGGTTGTATTTAGCAATAGAAAATAATTTGATGTATCAATTTTTTAATGAAATAAATGTCTTTTTGAAGGGGATAAAACCCTATTTGAATTACTTTAACACCTAGTGTAATTAATAACTTTTTATGATTATAAAGTTTATGTATCATGATTTATGAAAATTTAATTGTAATATTTTTATACAGCCTGTTAATTAGAAATAATCTAAAAGTTAAAATATATTTCTTTATTAAATTAAAATCAATATTTAAAAACTTATATTCATTTAATTTTTATAATTTGGATATAATGATTTTATTTAGAACATACACAAACTAATGTTGTTTGTCATAATAAAGTAATTCTCATTTCCGAGTTCAGAACTTTAATTTATATTACATAATCCTTTTATTTATCATTTTTAATAAAATAACACTGTTTTTCTAGTCTGTATAAATAATATAGATCTCAAATTTTTAAACTTGGCACTTTTTTTTTCCCATTGAAAAATTAAAGAAATTATGTAGTATTCACAACGACATTTTTGCTAAGTTTACTTTAAGTCAAAAATATTTTGATACTTTTCAGAAAAAAATCATGCTGAAACGAAGATATGTAATAAAATGTGGTTTGCAATAAAAGAAAGAATAAATCAAAAGAATTTAATTTACACAAAGTGCTTTGAAATTGAAAGACTAAAATATAGTCGGCAAAGAAAATGATAAAGGCAATATTAATTAATTTGTGGTCAGTTGAAATTAAACATGGAAAATAAATGTAACCAGAATAAGAAAAACAAATGTTGTTTAATTTATGCTTGGATGTAGAAATTGAAATACCCCAAAAGTATTCAGCATGCAAAAGACTATGTTGACATTTGACAATGAGCAAATAAGAGAAATGTTATTTGGAAGTAAAAAAAATATGTTAGTACAGTAAGCTCTCTTTAATCTGGTACAATCGAGACCGACATGCAGGACGAGCACTTTTACAGGATTATCGAGCCTCAATATAGTTTTAAGGGTTTATCCAAGATAAAGAATTCATAAAAAAAAAAAAAAAATTTAATGATTAAAACCTGTACATATTTAAGATGTTTACACTCATTCTAAACCTGTGCAGAATGTATAAATGTATGATGAATGTTGGCAGCAGCATTAGGTCCATCTGGCGGGCAGGGTCAACAAATGCCCGAATCTATACCAAAGTGAAGATTTGATGGGTGGCAGATTACATAATGTGTCAAACTTTCGAATGCCAAATTACAGAAAAGTTACTGTACTGCTATAGAAGAATTTACCCAAATCTGCTTATATTTTATACACACAAAGTTAAGAAGCTCATAAAATTTAATTACTACAAGCGGCAAATCCAGATGATATTGCCTGTTGAAGATAAAAATTATTTTATGAAGAATCCACATTGTATTTATCTGTAGAGGTTAATTGCCACAATGAAAATTATGTTCACGAATTAATAACATAACAATAAAGGTAAATGTTTTATATTATACGAGTTTATTTTATACAGTGCAATCTGAACATTCTTTGAGAAGCACACGATTGCCTGGGATGTCTATCAGGAGTTCCTTAATTAGATTAATACTCAATTGGAACATTTCCAGTGAATTGTTTTATTTTACTAGACATGTGATTAAGTGTTTCTAGAACAATGGATTGGTTCCAATACCTGTACTTCCTTGAATACTCGATAGAACACCGTAAGATCTTTTTCCTTTTTAGAATTATGTAAAAGTTTAATACATACTTGTTTTTGAAAAGTGTTTTAAAGCGAAGAATTAAATTTAGGACCTCTACCATAACATAGTAAACAGCTCTTGGATAGGAGATCAGTTACATATTAGACATTCTCTGTGCTATAAAAGGTCTACATAAAGCTATGTAAAAAAGTGTGTATATGTGGGGGGGGATCTTTGATTTACTGTTTTTTTTTTTAAACAGCATACCACATTTCAATACATCATTTCGATTAATAAATAATTACATTTTATAATAAAGAATTTTGGTAACGTTTTGTTAAATATCAACTTTTCTAAATACCAATTTCCTTTTAAAATCAAAAACATAATTAATTTCTTACAACTAAAAATAAAATACAAATTTTTCTCCTATGGATTAATGATTTTTTTTTATTCATACATTTTTAAAGAAGAATATCAACAAAAAATTATTTCAGAACATTTAAAATTTCAAAGATAATAATGTATGAACTATTTAACTAATTATAATTAAATGCAATTATCAATTTGCATATTTTTTAAAATGATTCCAATTACAAATGTTATGAAAATAAATACCTTTTTATAATTGATTCCATTTGCTGGCATCTTGAATAATTAATTATGAAAAAGCACATTACATGGAAGGGGAGAACAGAACAATGTACAGTACCATAATATTTAAATCCTTCTTTGCATTTTCTGAAATCTCAACTAATTTTTAAATTTAAAAAAAAAAAAAGCACAATATTAAATTAAGGAATGCTATGCTGTTCAAAAATCAATTCTGATATATAAATGAAAATATAAAATATTTATCCTTTTTTCTAAAATAGTTTATTATTTTAATGATACAATCACAAAATAGATTACTCAAAATTATTTAAGTAATTTATAATTATTATATTTGTAGAAAATTAAAAAAAAAAAAATATTTTTGCAATAGATAATTTTTTTAACAAACAGAACAGAACTTACAACCAAGAGCTATTTTTCTTTAAATATATTATCTGCATTGTGAAAATAAATATAACCAAAAATATGTTAATTATTATAAAAATTTGGAAAGAAATAACAGCAAAATAAAAAGTTTTATCCTTAGAATACAAAATAACAAAATTAAAGGAAAAAAAAAATATACAATTTGTAAATTAAAATATTTTTCATAAGAAATAAAAAAAAGGAAATGTTTAATATCCTTTAAACCAACTTTTATTATGAATTTTATGATTGTGATGTGAACTACAACAAACAATTTACATTTTAATTTACAATATTTACATAATATACAAAAAAAAAAAAAAATGCCAAAAGAAGTATCTGGCAATAAAAAAAAAAAAAAATACAATTTTTTTAATATGTATAATTAAACTGAATTAATAGTTTATAATCTCAATATAGGATGCTTTGTAACATTGATTGTGCACAAATGATTGCATGGTTTTTGTAGAGCATTTGTGAACTTAACACAAAAAAGTAATGAGGGGAAAAAAAAATTAAAGATTTTAATTAGATCATTTAATCAATTCAAAAATTCACTTGTCTTTTCATTCCCTTTTTTTATTAATGGTAAAATTTAATGTTATAAAAAATGAATATTCATATTTGATGAGCAATTAAAAAATTTAAAATCCAAGACATCTGCTTAGTAATAATCAAAATTAAAGAAATATTTTCAGCAACTCAAAAAAATAAAAACTCTCACAACATTGCAATACTGGTAATTAAGTTTCGTAAAAAAAACCACATTGAAATTTTGAGAATGAACTAAAACTGTATCATTTTGGCACAGTAAACTGATACACAATGTTAACAAATAAGCTCCTATTATATAGGAATATAATATGTTAGGAAAATAACACTGAATTACTTATTTATAAACTTTATATTCTAAGTTAAAAACAAAAACTCCCCATGAGAAATGAATCAAACTATACTCGTTTAAATTTCACATATAATACCCAGGACACAAATAATTATAAGTGGCTTAACTTTTAATATATTAAAAAAATCACCGATGCAAAAACAATTGGGGATTAAAATTCTATCACAGATATGCAAACAAACCTGTATTACAGATAAACACACAAACATATACACACCTAAATGAGAAAAACTTTAAATGGTTTAATACAGTAACCTCTCTCTAATCTGGCACGTCCATGCTGGATTATCGAGCGTCAATACAGTTTTAAATGGGATATTTCAAGATAAAACGCTCTAGATAAAAATTTAAACATGGACACAATTAATGAGTTTGACATACATGTACACATTGCACATGTTGTGTCCATTAAAGAGAGGTTATGGTAACAAGTAAGCCCTATTGGTACAATAACTAAAATATAAGTACACATTTTTTCATACATGATACATGTAACAAATGCAGCCTCTGATGATGAAATAAATAAGACTGAAAAAATATATATTGATGTATAATTATTGGGATTTAAAGCACCAGATTTATTAAATATATTTGAATACAAACTAGGATTATTTAGTATTATAAACAGGACCAAATTGAGACACATTTACAAACAAAGTAAAATTTGAATACGTTAATGTAAGGGCATAAGCATAAATACTTTTACAGAGGTATAAAATTGGATAATTATAAGTCACTTTTGATCACTAGGTGAGGAAATTGTAACGTATCATCTGTTTATACTAATTTTTCATAAATGAAGAGCTATTTTAAATTCAAACAACTTGCTTGAAATTACCCAACAATGAAATTATGGTTTGCTTTTGTATTTCAATTTTGAAAGGAACAAAAGAAAACCTGAATTCAGTTCTGTTTCATATAGAAAATTGAATATAAGTATTTAAAAATAGGTTTTTTTTTTCATATATAAGGTATTGCACTTTTCACCCTAAATAAAAAAAAATAATTAAAATAACTACTTTAAATATTATGTTTTATTTAAATGAAAAACTGATTTAATGAGCAATACGGAAAACTGAAGGAATATCAGTTAACATTAGAAAGAAAATATTTTCTTGATAGAAACTTTAAACTGAATTAAAAATTTATTTTCTACTGTTTAAAAAATAAAATAAATACTCTATATAAATTTTAAATAATTTTGATACTTCACTAGAAAAATTAAAATTTTTTTTCCCCATATTTCTCAAGATATATAATACACAATAAATGACTTAATAAATAAAATAAAGGTATTTTAAACATCCAATTTTTTAACATAAAAATAATCATCTATCTTAATATTTATATAGCTTCTTCTTATAAACGAAATAAAAGAATCACGGGGGATTTCTAAATTAAAATTTTAAAAAAAAATAAAGAATCTTTTAGTACACATTTGTTTTTCTGAGAAAATGAAGACATTTTTTCCCCTTAAATTTATAAATAAAATTTTTTAACCATCGGAATGCAAGCTAAAATAAGCTCACTTACAAAACTTCGGAAAACATAATTTGTTCGGATTAATCTTATAATACAGTCAGCATTCCATCCAATTTTTAAAAATTATCATTATATTTAAAATTAATTCTACTAATTTAGTTTTACATATAAATTGACATTAAACCATTTTTAAATAATAACAGAAATAAAAAAGATGAATTGCCTTGCAAAACATTATTCTAGAAAAGTTTGAAGAATTTCAATATACAGTCCAACCACAGATCATGTGGGAATGGTAAACAGTTTAATGGCAGAAACGAAATTAAATCAATTATTTGTTAGGGATTTAATCAGATATACACTGTGCAACATTGCTACGAAAGAAAAAGTATTAGCACAGAATTTTTTTCATAGTTTTTCTTTTAATGTAGTGTTATTTAAAATTTTAATTATTAAACCCCTCCTAAATAACATTCCCTCCAATATGAAATTGAGTTTTAATCCGTCCAACCTGGCCGCTTGTACATTTTCCACACGATTGGTGATCGGACTATATCATCATAAATATGTAGTATTTGATGTCATGGATAAAATTTATTACAAATAAAATCACGAATTGGAAAATTGAATTGTTTTTCATAGTTCAGAAATCTTCATAAGTTCAGAAACTGTCCTAAAATTCATCTATTTTTATTTTTTTTTTACATAACAAATAACAAACAAGACCTTCAAAACAACCTTATTATATTGTACCATTTTAAATGTCTATGATCTTAACATTCCGAAGCCCTTCCTAAAGAACAAAGAACTGTTTCACTAGCTGCAGAAGGTCAAGATATTTCACTTTTATGTACATAATCAATAATGATATAATGTTGAACCATGTTATTTGAGAGGATATACTATGAATTGTGGTGGATGAAAAGTTTTAGTATGTAAATTGAGAGTTGTGCCATACTGCAGCAGAAGCTTTTTTTTTCTCTTTTTTCTTTTTCAAACACATGGTTATATATATACTTGTACAGATGTGGCAGTAAAATTCAAATTGCATGAAATGCATCCTAAAGAAAAGCAGTCATTTAAAATACAGAATTTAGACATGTAATATACATTTTTTTCTCAGTTTAAACAGTATAAACTTAAAAATTGACGAGTTTGAAAAACGACATTATACTTGAAATGACGCATGTAGATAATCATTTTGCCCATTGCAAAATTCAGAACTAGAGATGAGTTGAATTATTATTGCAAAATACACTATGTAGACCTGATCTCTCCCATAATAAAAGATTTAAAAACAGCAAATAAAGAAAAGCAAAAAACATTATACCTAAATAACTTAAATAGTTTAAATCACAGCAATTTAAGCCACAATAGTTTTTGCTTATTCTGAAAACTGGTATTTTTTTTATTGTGATGCTGCTTCAACCGAGATGCAATTATATATTGGACAATTTTTAAAAATGGACCTTTATAAACATCCTTTAAATTTAATTTTTAAAAAGAAGACGTGCAAGAACTTTGGCTATACCATTGATAATATAACATAAATCATATCAATTTCAATTAATGAAAAATATAACAAATGAACTTTTATTATAAAAAACATAACTATAATTTAACTTATAACTAAAATATCAATATTATAATTCAACAATATTTTGCAAACATTAGATATTTTGTAAGAAAGAATTAAAAAATTTTTTTTTAACACTTTCTTTTTTATTTGAATAACACATTGGAAGGGAAATGCATCAATTGGATATTGTGGTATGTGTAGTAGCAATAACTTTTGTCTTCCATTTACTGCAAATTTTACTTTGTTCAATAACAAACATTTTATTTTAACAATATATTTCAAATGGTTCAAAGCCTGATATTTAAATAGCATTTTATTAAAAATTAATTTTATGTTAAAGTTTAAGAAAATAAATAAGTAATAAAAACCTACTTACAATTTACAATCCATGAAGATGTAAGTTGCGACTTAAGACTGATCTTGCATCACTAGTAAATCTGAGGGCGTCCAACATTGGCAAAAGATTTAACAGAGCTGTATCACTTGCATCACAAAACCAAGATTTAATAGGAATTGCATTGTCTGAAAAAAAAAAAAAAAAAAAAAAAAAAAAGACATTGGAAGAAAGGAAGCAAAGCAATTAAAAAAAGTTCAAATACAGATAAAGAATCAATATTACAATGAGTGATAGCAAAATTATCCTAATGATAAACCTATTACTACAGTTACTCCTCTTCAATCCAGTATTTTATATTTTGGCACCCATCGAGCCTTCACGTGAATCAGAGTTTATTGACCTTGACTGCCACATGGTGACACAATGCTTTTCACATTTTTATCCAGCCTTTACCATAACTGTCAGCTTGGGTTTCAGTACAGTGTTACACTTTAACTATGTACATGTTTTAAAAGTTTAAATTTTCATCTAGGGTACTTTTGATACCCCCTTTTGTGCTCAATAATCTGCTACAGCCATGATATTTAACATATCAGCTAAAAGAGGTTACTATAATAATAATTTGGCCATTAATTCATCAAAATATGCAAACTGATACATGTTAAAATCTTTTATACAAGTGAAATAGTAAGGGTGATTACCTTTCTTAGCAATTTTTTAAAGGGCAGATTTTTACTCAATAGATTATATGCTAAAAATACCTCTATTAGCAACAAATACAATCTCCATGAAAGACTCCTATTAGGAGATTTAAATTTACTCTGATTTGTAGAAAAGCGAAATTTAATTAGAAGAAACATCACAATGCATTTGCTTCATTATTTTGTTTTCCTATATCAAACTGTAGCGATATCAGCCATAAGAATTATAGTAATCCAATAAAATTTAGCCTTGGTAAAGTTGCCAGAATTAAAAGTCATAAAATCAAGTGCAGTGCATGTTGTCAAATATAAAAAGTCCATGATTTCACCTGACGAGCACAGAAGACAGGCATCAGTATTAGTTATACAAATGCAGTGCAAGTGTTTATTAAATTTGCTTCATTATACCCAAGAAACTGACTTCATAAATAGAGAGTTGGAAAGGGTGCTCATCAGATAAACAATGGTCAATTTTTAATCATGAATTATGGTAATTGCTTCTATGCAGACTAATGGACACAATACTTTTTAATGAATTTTTTTAAAAAATTAATAGCATTTAATTATAGTTTTGTACTCTACCAAACATAATTATCATATTACTTTTTTTAATCATATTAATGATGTCTGTTCATTTTCCCAGCAATGGCCTCTCAGAGAAACTTCAAGCAGTAGTCACTTTTGATAAGTAAGGCCAGAGTTATAGCTGTTACTTTTAGAAATCTCAACTACATTTATCCAAGACAAATAAACCCAAGGTAGAAAATATGAATAAACAAATAACCATATTACTTTAATAGTAAATGAATTTTATTATAATACTGACACTTCTCAGAAGATTACGATTTTATGTATGAATACATTTAAACCATGCAAAATAACTATTGCTATTTTGAATATTTATGACAAAAATAAATAGTAAATTTAAAATATAGAAACTAGAAATTAAATAAAAATCTTTTAATACATGCTATTAATAAAACTACATTTATAACAGAAAATTTAATTTAAGTTCATTTTAATGTAGAGTATAGCAAATCAAAATTGATGTTAATAATGTAGACAATTTGATACAATCACTATACAGAATATAAATTTATTATAAAAATGTAGATTTTAAGTACTTATTTTAAAATAGCATTTTTGATATGCATTTGAAATTCTATATAGATGATTCTCCCGATATTTTCAAAAATTATATGAAACCCCTTAAAATTATTATTTCACAAGCACAGTTTGAAAGCTTAAAAAAAAAAAAAAAAAAAAAAAAAAAAAAAAAATTTAATTTTCCAAAAAGTCTACTCAACATAATAGATTTGGTAAAATAAGATTTTAAGAAAATCTTTACTTAATAAAATATGTATGTATATATATATTATTTATTTAATTTTTTATGGATATAAATTAGTTAAGGCCTTTCAAGACTTCTGCTATACTATTTTTTGATTAAGTTTATAAATTTTAAGAATATAAGTTTCTTTTTCATACACAAAATTTAAAAGAAAACAAATCCTATTTTGAAAAGAATAGTAGAAGTTTTTGTAACAATTAATAAATGAGAAACTGATGCAATTAATATTATATTTACAAAAAGCCAATTAAACTACCACAGGTTAATATATTAGTAACATTTTCATAAGAGGAAGGTGTAATCCCCTCAAACTCCATCCTATATTATACATATTAAAGAAAAAAAATTATTAGACATTCAAATTAAGAAGAATAATCATGAAAAATAGTTTGATTTCGTAGGACAAGCAAAAAACAACTTCACATAATACAAGAAGCATAAACAAGTTTGTATTTAAACAAAACATTCTTAAAAAGTAATTTCTAAAAATTACTAAAAGTTAAAAATTACAATAGCAAAATTTATATATAGATAAAGAACAAATTGTATATACCAGGATATGCTCTATATGCTCCAGGAGAATTATCGAGGATAAAAATACTGGAGAGGTCTTGAGTGATGGCAGAGAGATCTTTGTTAAAACTTCCATATCGTACACAACAGTGCTGTTAAGAAAAGGCATTAATAAAAATATAAATTTTAATAGTACAAAATGAATCAAATTAAAAATGTTGAACAAGAATATCAAAATTAAATAAGATTAGATTAAAAAACAACTACAAAAATTTTCTCACAAATACATCAAAGAAATATACTTAAAAATTTTAAGCAATTTACTATTTTTAAAAAATATGTTAAACCTATTTTCACTAACTATTTATATAAACAGGTAGTCATCAATTCATAGCATTTTTATTTATAATATTGAAAAATTATGAACATGTTAATTTAACTACCATTTTTTTTAAAATTAACTTTGCCATATGCACACATAACAGTGTTTTTAGATAGATATTGCAACATCCCAATTAGTTAATAATAAAAAGAGCCTTTCAGTATTTAGTAGAAGCCATTTATGGTTCAACTACTGAGGTGTAGAAAATTGCCAATCAGATGGAGCTAGAAAGAGCAGCATCACAGAAGAGCAATTTTAATTGCAAAAGAATTTTAGTTTTTACTCATTAAAAATTTTACAATACAATATTAAAATACAGGGTGATTATAATTAAAGTCCCACTTTCAAAATGCTGTGTATAAAAAAAAAAAAAAAAAAAAAAAAAACGCTCATCATGATGAATTTAAATTTGAACTGAAGATACTTGAAGGGACAAACGGTACAGAATCAAAAAGTTCCAAAGTGTATTGATAGATGGCGCTGTAAGCCGCATGAAGAAAAAAAAGGAATTCAGCTAACAGTGATATTTTTGAATCAAAATAACATATTTGGCATGAGTTATACATTAAACTAACCGTAGTGGTTAATGTGCTCAACTGTTTCGGTTTTTGACGGAAAAATTACTTCCAAGTCATTCAACAGTGGTGACACTGTTAGTAGAAAGCCATCCACGACGGCAAAGTCATAAAATTGGATGGGAAAATCGATGGAATTTTTTGATGCCATACGAATTCCCCTTCTTCAAGTACCTTCAGTTCGGAATTTGAACTCATTGTGACGAAGTGTTTCTTTTTTTTTTTTACAGCAATTTGAAGGTGGGACTTTAATTATAATCACCTGCGCATAATATAATTACAATATTTTTGCAATGCACATATATGACTAGCACCCTAAGAAGTCATTGAGTCGTTTGTTTCTATAATTACACTTACACTATTTCACATAACCTGTAGTTGCACCATAAATTTGAATAACCTAAAATATTGCAATCTATTATGTGATAGCTACCAACATCAATAATTTTCATTTCTTCTATTACAATTTCAGTATCTCTGCAAATTAATTATCTGTTAAGAGAAGTAATACTTACTGACTACATCTACAATAGAAAGGAAAAAATACACAACCGGAAATATACATTTATTGATAAATAAAAATTTAATTAACCAATTACTTGTTCAAGCATTTATAGAAAAAAAAAATCATTTTTATACATTCGTTAGCTGTCTTACAAGCCACTTATGAATTTTTAGAGATTTTATCCATTGTTGCATATATCTTTACATATATTTGTAGAAAATAAAGATCTTATCATACAACAACATGAAACCGCTTTTGGGCTAAAAAGCAGAATGATAGTGAATAAAATTTTACACAGTAAAAAATGATTTTAAAATAAAAAGCTAAAATTCAAGTACCAAAAAGAAAAAAACTATCAAGTATTACAACAAAATATCTATATACCTGTCTGTAATATCTTTTGTTAAGTATTCCACGATTGTTGTCTAATTTATCAGCAACTGCTGCACCATAAATTTCCATACTTGCAGTAAAAATGACTAAGTCATACCACTTGCTGACCTAAAAAAATATTGATTACATTGAAATTTATTAAAAGTAAAATTTACACCAAACATTGTTTAAATTATATATTGTAATAAAATCAAAAGGCTATCATGATAACTGCTAATAAGTACATCACAGTAAGTGTGAAAATGAGGAAAAGACTATACATTACTATATAGCCTACACAATAACTAATGATAGGAAAAACTGACCATAAAAAGTTTTCAAGAATACAATTTTAAATTCTTTATTTTTTTCCCCTTTAAAGAATAAGAAATTTGAACAAATCAGAAGTATACATTGCTTAAAATCATCTTAATAAAAGACCATCTCTTTTGTAATGAGCAAAGAGATTTAGATTCTAATACCAACTAATTGAAGGTACTTTTCTATCAATGGAGTGCCACTTTATGGCAGTCAAATCATGGTCACAGCAAAATGTAAAAACTTCTTATCCCACTTAAGGAAAATATTGAAAAATAACATGACAACTACAGTATATCAAAATGAATATAAATAATTTTATCCTATTAAAAATCAAATATTTCATGTTATATTTATTTCACATCAAACAAAGAATATAGAAAATATTCTTACAAAATAAAAATAGTATGAATTATGTTTCCATTTCAAAAGAAAATAATGCATTGAAAACATTATATAGATGCATAAAAGAAAATTTTAATTGATTAGTAAAGTTTTCTTTCTTAAGGAATTAATAATATTTAAATTAAACTTAACAAGTAAAAAATAATCATAAAATATATTTTACCATATCTAAAAAAAAATCCACATGTGGCCTTTTATGTACAAAAAATCGTACAGGATGACGATCTATAGTAACCTAAAGAGGGGGAAAATAAAATTCATTGTGAATAATTTTATTTTACATTTTTACTTTAATCACTTAATACCTAGGTAGAAATTAATTTAATCCACATTCATTATGATTTATGACAATTCGGCTTTGGAATGATCAACTTTAATTTATTCAACTTACTCATAAGCATAACATTAGGTTTGTATATATTAAAGACTTGACATTAATTATCAGTATGATATAACCCAACGATGGATTGCATGGAAAGGCAAACATCATCAGGTTAAATGGTGGAGACAGACAAATTGATTACTTGGGGGTGGTGCTAGTCAGAAAGACACTATATAAGGCAGCTTTTAAAGAAAGAAGAACATTGAATTTTATTTAGTGATGAATGTTTCATCTAGTGTTTCTTTTCATGTAGTGTCATCTAAAAAATTTAGTTATTGAAAATTAAAATTCTTTCATTTGTAATTAAAATCTCTCTAAATGATATTTCTCCCACATCAGCTCTTTTGGAATCTGTCTCCCACTTTGGCCACTTACCGATTTTCTACACAATTGGTGGTCAGACACCTTTCTACATTTTGCAATAGCTTTTAGTATATTGATCCGTTTACTTCCAATCTTTACAGATTTTCAATAATAATTTGTTTCTAACAAACAATCAATACATCAAATTTATCTAATTTCAGTTTTATATTTTATTGTAATAGAAAATTTTTTATGTCTAGTGACAGAAATTGTAATGCATATAAAAAAAAATTATAATTTATTAAATAAAAATTCATCCAAAGTTGTGGTGGCTAACTATAACTGCAAGGTAAAAGAACACCTTTATTATAAAACAAAAAAAATTAACTGACTTGATATTTTAAATTTGATCAAAAATTTTCCAAATTCTTGACAAAACAGAAAAAATTGATTGGTTTTTCCCATGATATATAACAAAAATGCTAAATCATCTTTTTATTAATGGATGATTTTTTTTTAAATATAAATTTCAAGTTAAAATTCAATCCATTAAAAAATCAAAAAAAATTACGATATAGATGAAAGATTCAAATCATATCAAATGGTAAAATTTTTAAAAAATACAATAATTTTTAATTTTTCTACATGAGGAAATGAATAGAAAGAAATTATTTATTTTGATTAGGAAATTAAAAATAGATAGAACTGTATAAGAAACATTTCAAAAATAGATTTCATGATATTTTTATTTTATTTTTAGGATTTTCTTTCTATAAAGTGCATTACAAGATACTTAATACATTACAAGTGTACACAAGATACTTAAATAACTGAATGTTAAATTGGATCATCTTATTTATTTTTACAAAATACGATTATATATATCAATTAATAATAAGAAACAAAATAAAGGATATGAAAATTTATAATTGTAAAAATAAACAGATAACAAAACATTTCAAAAGCAGAAGTTTAGTTTTCAAAATATAATTTTCTAATCTTAACATACACTAATTCAAATAATAAATAATTATACAAGTTGGACTTTAAAAACGTTAAACAGCTTTTATTCAGAACTTTTTACTACCTTAATTTTTTAAAACAAATTCTCACCAAAATTTCCTTTTACATCAAACCTACTAATTCTAAAGATTATCTATATACATAATTAGAGCACATAGAAAAATAAAATATTTAATTAAAGAATCTTTTCAATAAAAAAAAAAAAAAAAAGCATCATACTTTTTAAACAAAATCTGGTGGTGTACCAGGTTTAACCATCTGTCTGATAACGCCATCATGATGAGAATGAATCAGCGTTTCATCAAGATCCAAGACTAGAATCTTACGTTTCACCAGACCTATTAAAAATATATTTCTAATTAGAAGAACAAGATACTTTTAAATTTATTACTACAAATAAGCAAGTTTTTAAATTAATACAAAAAATACTTTCAAGCCAATTTCTGTAATTGATATTTAAAAAAATGCAATTCATTAACAAATACAAAAGCTCCTATAAAAAAAAAATTGACGAAAACCTTTCTAGAAGAAATTGCCAGACAAGATTGTGTTTCCAGAAAAAAAGTCATACTTTGGTAACTTAAATTTTATATAATTAATTTACACTCTTTTACTATAAGACAATCACAATTTTAAAAAGTATAATACTAGTTTCAGTTTTAAATATTAATAATCATAATGTGGTCCAAGACTATGAACAAATTAGATCAATATACACACAGATTTGATCTAGTTTTAATCACTTAAAATAATTATTTTTAAATTCAAATAATTTTATAAATGAAACCTAACTTAAAATAGTTTGATGAATACTTATGCAAATTCTTCCTGTTTGCATCCAGTACCAGAGGGAAGGGAAGATTTTGCAGAGGACAAAACAGGAATTTCAATTTATTTTCTACCTGTATTATTACTTACATAGAGAAAGGAAGCATTCTGTTTTCATTGTAAAACATCTCTGGCTCATTTTTTTTATTTATTTAGAAACCTAATTACTCAACAAAATAATGATAAATCTCATAGCAGAAATGCATTTTCTTCTAATACACACACAAACTAAATAGACAACATCCTTTCACATTTTGAGCATAATCAATAACAGAAAATTGTAAGACAGACAAAAGAAATACCTAGATATATATATATAATTAGGGAAAAACAAAAAAAAAAAATTGCATCTAATAAAAGGAAAAATTACTTTATTGCAAAATAAATCCATACAAACTTTCCTTCAAGAAAAGTAATTAATTTAACAGAAAAGTAATACCTGCATAATTTTTTAAGTAATGGAAGGACAAAAAAAAAAAAAAAAAAAAAAAAAAATCAATTATGAGTACAGAAGTTACAAAAGTTTATTGAAATAATAATGCAGTTTAAGAAACGTTTTTTTTTTTTTTTTTAAAGATAAAGTTTGAAAACTTAAAAAATGTAACCGAAATTTAAGAAAAAAAAAGAAAGAAGTTTGTTTTTTGGGAGTAATAAATATATAATCTATTAGAAAGTTCTAATAATGACAAGAATTCAAGAAACTACTTAGTTACAAAATTAATAAATCACAATTGACATTTAAAAAGTTATCTGACTTTATATAAGGAAACCATATTTTGACGAGATTTTATGCAAAAACCTCCAGAAAAATAGCTTTCGGTGTTACCAATATTTTTACCGTCAAGCTTCAGATTAAAAAAACAAATGAGTTAAAAGCTGAAATGCTTTTAAATCTGGGCTCTATTAAATATTAGAAGCAAATTGTAGTCACTGAAATTTTGGTTAAAATTTGAAAAATTCACATGCCTGCAATTTATAAATTTATGTAAATGTAATTGTGTTTCAACATTAATATAACATATTAAACGAAATTTGTAAAATATTTAATAAAATTCCAAACCTTTCAAAAATTTTAAATATATAAGATATGGAAATGTAAATAAGAAAATATGGAAATGCTTTTGAAATTGGCCACATTATTTTAATATTCCTCATAATTAGTTAAAAAATCCAGAAATCCATATTAGTTAAAAATCCATTATTAAAAATCCTTAAGTCTTAGATTTACATTAGTAGTAAAAACTGAACATAAATTTGGATATAATAAATATATTTCTCTTTTAAAAATTAAGTAATATAACTAAAGCTTCGACAATCATTTCATTAATTTTAAAAACATTAAACCAAAATTTGTTTATATTTTGTGGCAAGATTCATTACTATTTTTCTATTAGACATTAAGCAAAGGGAAAGCAGAATCTGCTGTTAATTCTAAAACCAATCAAGATTCATTACATTATGATTGGAACCTTTTTTATATTTAGTCCAATGTGACTCTCTATCAGAAAAGTAATAATAATAATTTAAAATATTTTTTTCAAATTCATAATTATTTTCTTAAAATTTATTAAAAGACAAGCATGAATTCAACTAATGCATTAATATATTTTGATGAAGATATAGTTAAAATATTTTTATATCAAGATGATTGGTACTTTACGTATTAACGGTACCTTGGCGGTTTTTAAGTGTCGCCAATCTTTATTATTTGGAATAAAAATATTTTGAAAACGTTTTGATTTTAAATGAAGTGTTTCATATATATTTTATTATTTGGAACAAAAATTTTAAGTGTAGATTGGCGCCAAATCTGTAGCTGCGGTTGGCGTGTGTGCTCTTTATTGGCGCAACTGTTGCCAAGGTACCATTAACACGTAAGTACCAAATATTTTAAGTGTAGATTGCGCCAAATCTGTAGCTTGCGGTTGGCGCGTGTGCTCTTTGTGGCGCAACTGTAGCCAAGGTACCGTTAATACGCAAGTACCAGATGATTATTTCTGATTAAAAATTTCATATTTTTAGGTATCAGAATATGCATTCAATTTATAATGAATTATTTATAAAAATTAGTTTTGTGATTCACTTTAAATCTAATTATCGCTTGAGTTGGAATCATTCAGGTGTTTACATTATATATTATAAACCAGATTTTTTTTTTTTAAAATTGTGTGAAATATGAAATTTAACTGCAATTTCATTACAAGTAAAGCCAACTTTAAATTCAAAAGAATACAACTAAGAATTAATCTATGAATATTAACAATAGTAAATGATATTGCAATCAAAAATATATAAAGAGCAAAGCTATGAATTACTTATGAAATACAAGAAAGTTTATGTTTATACTTATAAGTACTTACTTAATCGGTGTTTAGATAGTGGAGAAAGAGGTAAAACATCATACTTTACAGTTTGATGTTGAATTATCTGAAACAGAAAACAAATATACTTTCATAATCATAACAAAAAATAGATGAAAATCTTGAGATTTTCAAGACTAAAATTTTTTTTTTTCCCATACACTTTTATTTTATAATTACACTTCATTGGATGAATTTTTAAATACAATAAAATACCATATTTCTGATAAAAATACTTTATTCTATTTTTGAATAAATTTTAAATCACAGAAAATCAAAATTTTTAATATCCCAAATTTTAAACATTTATCAAACTAATTCATTGTAATTAACAAGTTCATATTTTTAATAAAAAATATATAACTGCCAAATAGTATTTGATTTTTTGTAAAATTTTTATTATTTTGTACATTTAATTAATTATTAACTGTAAATAATGTTACTTAAGCTTTTAATTATCATTAGAGCACCCCAATTTGCTACAGCTTATTTTAAAATTGTTAGGCTCATTGAAATAATTTATTTAAGAAAGTTTTAAACTGAATTTGCTAATTTAAAATTTTTTCAGTAATATTTTTTTATTGAAGTAACACAATATTACAAAACAAATTTAATATAATACATTATTAGACAGGTAATTCAAATGAGGAAAATAACAAATATATTTAATTATACCAGATAATAATTCTGTAATCAAGTTGACATCTATTGTAATTAAACTTCCAACTATAACTGTATTAACAATTAGTGTCTTTTTTAAGTTATTAAATTATAATAATTATATTAGTATTGGAATTATAATTATTAAATTATAATTCCAAAACTGATTTAAAAAATTTATTTGTTTTACAAATTTTTTATGCATAAATTTTATTCATAACTGTTTTTTTATTATTAACTATATATTTGTTTACAAGAAACAGATCATTCATATTTATACAACTAAAAGTAATAATTTTATAAATTAATATTAGTAAAAAATAAAATTGAAACACAAAATGCATATAATAATACCAAATATACCTACATACAATACATCATTTAAGAAATACAATGTGGGATCTTAGAAATATTTAATACATATAAAAAAAAAATGCTGAATATTTAAAGAATTATCTATAAAACAATTATTTATATTTAAAATAATAAAAGTCATAGCAATATTTACAATTCATATATTTTTTTAAAATTCAATAACAGAAAAAAATTTAGAAAAATCCATTACTACTATAATCAATAAAAACACTTAAAATTTTAATAATTATTTAAAATATTTATTTACATTTTAGCTTAACCAGCATAAAACATATATGCTTTAAGTTAAAATTTTAATTCAACTAAATTTAAAAAAGCATGTTAAAATTTGAAAAAAAAAAAAAAAAAAATACTTGCGCATAGCATTGAAAACTACAAATGTTCAAAATATGTTTTAAGGATTAATAAATACGTTAGAATGAGTTTAAGAAATAAAGCTTGATTACAAAATAACCGAATATAAATTCGAAACCAAAACCATACGCTATGTGTATGTAAAATAAAATACTTGTTCTTAGGCTTACCGTTCTTAACTGCTTCCGAACAACAAAACAAATAAAATTCCATATTTTAGAAGCGAATAAAACAAAAGCACGTATGCCCATTTGTAACTGCTTCAACATTTGTAAACAAATGTTAAAACAGGCTGGATAAAATTCCAAACTTTGGAGTCAATTATAAAAACACAGCAAAACAGCTAAACATCACTTCTCATCGAATATTACTATGAACCGCCATGAGATGGGAAAAAAATGGTCACAGTTAAAGTAAGTTAAACCTCTTCAACAGCAAACTGGATGAATGATAAAATAAAAATGAATTGAAGTAATATTTTTTTCCTTAAATGTGTACGAATAACTTTAAAGCAAAAATTATTTTTCAATTTTTTTTCCGTTAAGTTTCTATAAAACAAAAGATTTTGAAACTAAATCTCCTTATAAGGTAAGATATCAATGTTAAACATCAAAGTAACTACGAAATTAGTAAAGTACTGTTGAAATCCAGGTCATTTTTAAGAAACAAATTAAACTTGCATTCTTAAAAGAGAACTTCTAAGCGATCATTTAAAGATAATATAATTAATTGTAGTGATCAATTTAGGTTGCATCTTGTTTTAAATCATAAATCTCAGATTTCGAATGTTGGCCGCGTGAATCATAACAACAAAATTGTCGAATCTAAATCAGGATGTCTTAACCCTTTTGTTTCAAGGCTCTTATTTTCATAATAATATTTTTAAATGATAAAAAAAAAATCAAGTTTTATATATAAAACAATTAATATAAAATGTGACACAATGTTAATTCCTACATGAAATGCAGGAATCAGCATTTCATGATATGTATGTGTAATTTTTTTTTTTTTTGGGAGGGGGGGAGGGGGAATCGCATGTATAATAAATATTATCTTAATTTACCTCAGACATTCGCATCAGAAATATTTTTATTTTATTATAGGTCATTTAAAATAAAGATGATAATTTTTGTTCTAGATTTTTAGGTCACGAACCTCCTGAATGCAGCCCACGCATCTTCAAGGAGTAAGATGTATTCTGGTACGATATAAAACGATAATGGTGTTTTTCCTTTACGTATTTTTCTATAATGCTTTCTTAAATTTAGATATTCATTAAAAATTCACATCCAAAATGCATTCTATCTATTACGAGAATGAAAGCAAAAAAAAAAAAAAAAAAAAAAGGAGTTTTTAATATATATGATATATTTGTCGATGGTTTTAAAAGTACCAAATTGGTGTTTGAGGTACAGCGCATGCAGCGTTCAGGAGACCTTAGGTTTGAATCCATAAGCTGAGTTAGTTGCAGTCCCCCTTTCAAAAATGAGAACACTCGATAATGATTGTTCCATTGCTTGTAGTCGTTTCGAATCTCATGTATGGTTTTCTTCCATATAACATGAAAATTCGGAATAACTATACTAAAAGTTTTCCAGGAATACAATGTCCTCCCATCAATGGGCATATATATCTTTTTTTATATAAAATTCTTCTGCACATGTGTTTGTCACTGAACTCCTCCTAAACGGCTCGATCGATTTTGATGAAATTTTTGTGTGCGGTTGACAAAACACGGAGAATGTTTTTATGCTATCCCCTTTGTTGTAAGTTGCCACCTGAGGGTGCTGAAGTATACCAATTTCTATACCATTCAACCAATAGCTATGAAAATAGGTAATAATATGTATTCAAGTATAGAAAACAGGTTCGCGCTATCCATTTTATTGTTACTTGTCACGAGGGTGCTATAGCTTTTCATCTTATATACCGTTCCAACGATATCCATGGTAATTAATATGCATCTATATTGGAATATGGAGAACATATTCGTGATATGTAATTTCCTACAAAGCATTTTTTTTTTTTTTTTTTCGGCAGGACAACGTATGTCGGGTTCTGTCAGTATATATATATATATATATATACAATCAGTATTTCAAATACTAAGTGAAATGAGAAAAAAATTTATAATAATAAGAAATTAAGTTCTGGATAAATGAAATTTGAATCTTTTCATTTTAATATAAACAAAATTATGCAAAAAGCTTTAAAAAATAAAAATATATATATAAAGGAAATTTTAATAGCATTAATTTTTCTACAACAAAAAATTACACATAGCAGCTGTTCCAAACTTTCTCATAGCATGCGAAAATGAAGGATGGAGCTTATTTCTATCTTTCTTTACAGCTTAGCGATGGTAATTGGAGAGAGTCCAACACTTCATAAAGCAGCTACTGTTCCAGCCTAAACATAGTAAACAAATGCGAATAAATCTTTTTCTGGATGAGGAGGTATTTCGCTCTTGACTTAAATACTAGATTAGCTTAAATATTTCCGAAATTTTAAAACGGGGATCGAAATTTTAAATTTCTTTTTGACAAAAAGGGATATGATAATAAAAAAAAAATTATAAAAAAAGAGGCTAAAAATTAAAATTATATTTATAAATTAAAGGTTGCATTTATGCTTAATAATTAAAGAATTAGAAAATTAATTCATTAATGCTATAATTCGGAATAAAATGTCATGATTAACTTTAATCAAGCCACTTAAAACTGATTAGAATTATTATTTAATATTTTGATTTTTTTTTTTTCTTTTTAATTTGGGAACCAAATTTTTTTGTGTTATTGAAAACTATTCTCTTCTTACTCAAAAAGTGAAAATTTTCATTTTAGATAAAATTATAACAGAATTATTAATTATTTCATAAAAATGTTTCAAGAATCATGGTATTTTCGCCTTTATTCTTTTGTATAAAAGTGTTTTCTGAAACTAACTTCATAAAATATATAATGAATTTTTGTAATATGACTTTTGCTGGTTACTGATTTCTTAATGTCTATTATTTATTTTTTTTTATGATAGTTTTTCCCTTTTTTTTATTTATTGCGTTTGTTTTTTTTTTATGTTTGATTTCGTTTCTCAATTTCATTTCTTAATATATTTATTTATTTTAAGTATTGTTTATATGATTTATATTGGGCTATTGTTTATATATTTTTATCGGTTTATTGTTTATATAAATTTTAAATGAATAGTAACTTTAATTTTTGCAGATATGATCACGTAATAAGATAAAATGATTGATTACAATCAAACTAAAAATTATTTTTAATAATTTTAATTTTTAAATAATTTGTTTTACGTTGGATGCTACTTCAGTCTAATTTTGATATCTTTTTTGATTTTTTTTTTTTTTTTTTTTACCTCTCAAAAAATTCTTAAAACTGATTTTTATAATATTATTTATTGAATTCATATCTATGATAGTTGTATTAATTATTGTTATTTTTCTTTATACACTGTTATTATTATTACTTTTATTGTACAAAGAAAAACTGGGGCATATCTCTTTTCTAATTTTCTATAACTAGCATATATTTGAAAAATTCCTTATCATGTTTTGAAAATTTTTATCTTAATTTTAAAAACAAATAAATGAACAAATTAATAACAGTCATTTTTTTTTATTTTAAAACATTTTTCTAAATAAAAATGATCAGAAGTTTTGTTTGTAATTTTTATTGCATATGCGTTTAAGAACATTCATATGTATTGGTTAGTTTTTAAAAATTTTTTTCATGAGTTATTAGTTTATTTTTTAACTTCTTCCACAAGTTTTTTGTACATAATATTTATTTAAATTTCTTTCAAGAGCTAATAATTATATATTTAAATAATTAAATAATGAAAAATTGTTCTAAAAGATCATATGATGGAAACGAACACAATTTTTGTTCCAAAGTAAAAATGAGAATTTTCAAGAAAAGAAAATTTTTAAAAATTGAAAAAGAAATATAATTTTAAATTTTATAGGTAACCTGTACATCGCCATAGCAGATTACATTTATTAATTTGTTTTTTATAATAATAATAATTATTGTTATTATTTTTTGCAAAATTCGATGAAATTCCAAATCAAACAATTAAAATGAGTAACTTTCTCAGTAGTGGCCAAGAAATGTCCAAGTAGAGTTGTATGTCACACACTTCTTTTCTTTTTTTTCAATTCCTTCTATTAGCTCACACTGTCCCTATATATACCTTTTTTCAAATTTTCAATCGTTCATAAAATACTTCTTATTCCGCCACTCAAGTTCAAATACATTTTTTTAAACTTGTAGTGGATGACACTTGATGTTAATACAGTTTTTACAAATATTAATTAATTAATTCAATTTAATTAATTAATTTTAGTTTTTTCTAGATTTAAGTTGCATATATCCTACCAATAGATAGCGCCAGATAAACTTAAAAAAATGAATGAAAATTATTTATAAAGGACTTTCTGCAATAGAGTGAGAAAATAGTATGAACTGACTTAATTTTTTTTTTTTTATATATTACTTGTTTATTTTTTTGTCGTTAACTTTTGATGTCCATAAACTAAAAATATAATAATTAAATGTTACATAATTTGAGTCCATCAAATTAAACCCTATTTCCTCCATTCACAAACCAGCATTTCTTTCAATGTATTAGTTATTAACAAAAAAGGGTTTTTTTTCGCTGTTTCAGTTAATAAAAGAAAGAAAAATAATCCCTAAAATATATTGGTATGAAATGTATCAGGATTTTGAATATTTTTAAATTTATAATAGTGTTTTACTAATCATCGAGTAATAATTAAGAATTTTGAAATTTATTATAACTGTTTTCATAAAAACAATCTATACAGATTTCTTTTTTTTTAATATTGCAAGTTTTTTGTTCTAACGCAGGTGGCAAACACTTAGACAATTGTTTTGGATGCCTTAAAGCAAGCGGTGCGCCGACGTTACTCAATTAGCACTACCCAGAAGGCGTGTGTAGCTTGAGGATAAGCTACGGACGCAGAGGTAACAATACATCCGCATGCTCTACGATCCTGTTAGACCGGGATCTAAGGTTTAAAGTGGATTCCGAACCTCTACAAATATCCATGTCACCACCGGGACTGGAACCCGACACCTGTGGTACCGAGCGCCTGAGCATTCAACTTGCCATTCAAGCCCCTATATTGCAAGTTTTATTTCTGTGAAATTGCATTTGCTGCACTGTTTGAAAACCGCAGTTTCAATTTAAATCAAATACATGTTTATCTTCTTAAATCTCTTATTTAAAATTAATAAATTAAAAATATCTAAATGAGTACTAATAATAATGTTTTTTTTTTTTTTATTGTTGTTTTTTTTAAAGTTACATGCATTTTCTTGTAACTTTTGTTATAAGAAAATACTTTTAACAAGTCATTATTTTTATTATAATTATTATTCATTTTTTTCAATTTTCGAGACATATATTAAAAATTTGCGTCTCATTTTTTACATGATTTGATTCGAAATTAAATTCTACCATTTAATTAAATTCATAGTATCCATGTCCATTTATTTTTATTTTTCCATTATAGCCATGAAAACTCTTCAAAAATATTTCTTGCAGTTATTATATGGCATCCACCTAAATATTGTCTTTTGATGTAATACGATAAGGGAAATATATGACGACACACTGACCGTCATATATTTTTACACTGTATCACATCGAAATAATACGATGTGAGAAAGTATATGATGATGTAATATGATGCGAGAAAATATATGATGACATACTGATGTAATACGATGCCAGAATAATACACCTTCGCAATAAAAAGTATAGAATATTCTAGTACTAGTGTGATGCTTTAACTATAATATCAAATATAGCTGGTCACTTTAAAAAATGTGTAATATAGGCGTGTAACGTCTCGGCATGTACTAGACCTATACTTGCTTCAAGAAGAGGGCCGCTTCCAGGTTCATGGGAACACTTTAAATTTTATTTACAAACATTAAATATATATGCAGAATTCTGTTTACAAAGAAATAAAATGAAAATTTAAGATGTCAATTAATTTACAATGCAGTTCATTCTAAGGAAGGACATTTGCAGAGTTTTCAAATCTACGATGAATTTATTTATTTTTTTTTTCGACGAATCTAAATTTATATGGAATTTAACTCCGAGGAGAGTTCAATCGAGTACTAATGTTGAATTTAATTGAGTTAAATTTAATACAACTCTAGTTGAAACGCTAATCAACCCTTACCCTTGAATTTTTTTAACAGGCATTAAAATCAACTGCCAATATTTAGCCTCACTATTTGAATTAACGATTGCTAAAATCTATTCTACTCCTACCTATTCCATCCATCGCTGAGACTGGGAAGCAATGTTAAATAACTGCTGAAATCAACGGCTAAATTCAATTGGTGTTAAATGTAGCGTACTTCTAACGTCACTTAGGTCGAGGTCGAATACCACTGCTAAAAGTAACTCGTCAACTAGAATTAACCACTAATTCTCTTCAATGTAGTAAAATGAAATGTTAAGTGAATATTTGTACAAGCCTAATAGGCTCGCTGTTCAAGTGTATACATTCGTCATTCATGCTATGAGAAATTTATATATGTTCCATTTATTTAAAATAAACCAAATATTTAAAAATAATATAGTTTTTTTTTTTTTTTTTTCAGGGATAAGTGAAATTACATACAATAAAGTATAGATGTGAAATACATAAATTTTATGTACAATGTCCTTTTATTTTAAAATAGAAATAAAAAGCAATACAAAATTATGTTAAAGTTTGCGTTCATAATTTATTGTGGGAATATCGTTGATTATCGATAACAAATAATGTAAATAAAAGATCATATTATTAATTTGAATTTAATTACATAAATGAATCATTGCACAAAACAATTGATTGAAGAACTCTGTTCAGAATGCCAATCAGTGATTCCATTATTGTGACTTCTCAATCTCCAGTCATCATTTCCATAAACTCTGTAAAGATAACATAAAGTGATTATTTATCTCATATTACGTAAAAATGCGGAAATTATGAGATATTCATAATGCAATACCATGGATATATAGATGAAGCACTACTTGGTATTTATTAATTAAACATATTATTATTAAAACTTAGTTTTTATAACTGAAGCAGATGTTCGACAGGTAATTCTTATTTTTCTACAATTCAATTTTTTTGCAACTTCGTAGGGAAATTCTTATTTTTAGTAGAATTCATTTTAAAAACAACCAAAAAAATGTGATATTATATTATCCGTTACTAGAAACTTATTACACCGGAATCTGTATTTAATTTTAACTGTAAAAACATCATCATCAATAGCACGGCAGCCCAGAATCTTTCCAATGCTTTCCTTTGAAGAGACTTCCATGCATTCATCTGGATGATAATGATCCTCCAATTCATAACCCCTAGTACAGCAAAATCCTTTTCAACTGCGTCTATCCATCGCAACCTGGGTCGCACTCTTCCTCTTTGTCCCTGTGGGCTTTGCCAAAACGAGCCTTTTAAAGGGTTTAAATCATTCATTCTAAATATATGAGCAACCTAATTTAATCTATTGATCTTAATACATTTCATAATATCTGGGGCTTGATAGCATTTATAAATTTCTGCGTTGTACCGTCTTCTCCAACAATTACTTTCCCTAACACCTCCAAGAATAGCCCCTAAAATCTTCCGCTCAAATAGACCCAAATGGGCCTATTTGAAGACCCAAATGGGCCTATTTGAGCGGAATGCCTTATCAGATCTTGCCAAAGTCCATGTTTCAGAGCCATAGACCAAAATAGGTCTAATAAGGGTATTTATGTAACGAAAATTTAGTTTTTCTGCTTAAGAAATGTAATTTAAACCAAAATCAGCCTTATTGGCAGCGCAATTTTGTTTTTTATTTCAGGTAAGTTATTATTTTGACAGTTAATTTTTGATCTTAGATATTTGAAACTAAGTACAGATTCAAAAGTGTAAGTGCCTTAGGTAATATTGGGTGTATCCTGACAAATAGTTCTGGAGGAAAGCATATATTTCATTTTCTCCCGATTTATGTTTAGATGCAAAAGAAATTGCAGCCAATTCAAAAGCTCGAAAAGTTTCTTTCAAAGCTGCAAAAAGGTCTTGCAATGATTACCACATCGTTAGCATAAACTAAAAATCTGAACAGAATTGAAACTGTAAAAACAAAATAATGCATTATTAATTAATTACTGTAAAATAATGTATTTTAAAACTTAAACGTGTGTCTTGATGATTACAGAAATCCGCTTTGGTATAAATATAGAATATAAATGCGAGACCTATTAAACAAAAAATGCTTAAATGGTTAGGGTTATTGAATTTCATCAACTTGCGCACCTTCGAAATCAACAGTTCCGCTGCCATCCGTATCGATTTCAGCGATCATCTCATCCAGCTCATCCTCGGTGAGTTTGTCGTCCAAAGCTCTCAGAATTTCGCGCAGGTCCGCCACGTTGATGTACCCCTTCCCGTCTTTGTCGTACATCCGAAAGGCTTCTCTCAGCTCCTCTTGCATGGCCTCCGAATCCTCGTCCACCAGATACCGGGCTGTCAGGGTCAAGAATTCATCGAATTCCAACTCTCCCACTTCCTAAATGAAAATAAGTAAGAATACACACAGAAAATATATTATATTTGTAATAATATAATAAATAAGCAATAGTTTTATCTCTGATTTCTTAGCTTTTATTTTTCCTCTACATGCATTACTTCCTTTTATATTCATTTTACTGGATACGATAAAAAGAAAACAAATTGAAAATTGTATTATGTGAAGATTTAGAAAAGTTGCCATATTAATTCCCGTGCAAATAGGACATGATATTTAATTATTTTACGTTTAATCAAATAACGTAAGGACTTTTTGGTCTTTTCAAATTTATTAAAAATTTGTGTATACAATACAAGGTGATTCAGGTGATGAGGCAAACTTTGAGGGGTGGTATAGCTAATTAAAACATAAATTTTTCATACAGGTATGTAGGGTGGGAAATGACGAGCTGAGGAACGAACACACTTTCAAAAGGATTTCTTGCAATAGACAGGCACAGTGCGCCAACTGACACCCGTCACTTGTCAAGTTTCAAATCCTCTGGTTGGCAATTCAATTCGCACACTATTTTTATTTAAGTATGCATTTGCACTGAGACTAAAGTTGATTTCATTGAGGATCTCGTTGTTCGACTATCCATTGCTAACTGACAAACTAACTCTCAGGCACTACAGTCCGTGTTGGATGATTGGCCGTCGAAGCTTGTAACAGGGTACAATGTGCCAACTGATACCCGTCTCTTGATGAGTTTCAAGTCCTTTAGCTGACAACCTCGATGTGCATTCTATTTTATTCTTACTGTGTGTCTGCAACTTTGTTTTCAATTTACGAGACTCCAGTTGACTCAACAGAGGATCTCGTTGCTCGACTATCCATTGCGGCTGAGAAATGCCTGGCATCTTTGGAACTGTTCGCCAATCATTCCTTAGACGTTATCGAGCTTGAATTACAGTTGGGGATCGCAATTTTGAGCATTTATTGTAAACATTGAATGAAAGAAGTACTTTACAATGATGTTGTGAATAAGTAATGCTTTTCTTTTCTTGTCTCATTTTTTGTCTTCGTCCCTCGACGCGTCACTTCCGACCCTACATTCCTGCACAAAAAAATGTATGCTTTTAGTAAGCTATGGTACCGTTTAAAGTTCGTCTTATGACCTTATGAATCTTGCATGAATTTTGAGACACCCCAGATTTCCTTTAGAGATTTGTGTAGTTCAAGGTTTCAACTTATTTCCCAATTCACGCAAAATTTCTTGAGTGAAGGATTACTCCCATAACATGTGTCAATCCCAAGATATAACAGTAGGAACTAAGAACACGGCATCGGGATTCTACGCCAACTCTTCCCCTCGATTCCCGTTCCCCACTATGCGGCGTGCGTCTTCGCCACCATTTCCACTCGAATCTTTCAACCTTCCTCTACACGATATTACATTTAGATTTCCCAAATTATAATTTTGAAGTTAGTAGAGTTCAATCTGGGCGTAAAAACGCAACGCTCCAATACCTGTACCGATTTTAAAGATGTTTTCACATCAAAAATTGAAAAATACTGCACAGAGAGTAGAATTTAAATTTCTGCAAGTTATGACTAACTTTATGATAATGTGTGAAAATAGGCTTTTGTCTAGAATTGATAATTGAGCAGCAACTCACCATCCACGTCGATTTCCTGTATGAGCTCCTTCAAGTCCTTTTCTTCAAACGTCTGGCCCAAAGTTCGGAGGATGGTGGATACCATGTTGGTCTGTATGCTGCCCTTCTTGTCTCGGTCGAACATGTCGAAGGCCTTCCTGAGCACTGCAAGAAAAACAGAATTTGTTACACACTGCCAAAGTAGCAAAACAGAAACGTCACTTATTAAACTCATCGTTAAAATTCAATATATATTTAACTAGCGGATAAAACAGACATAGTAGATCCAGACTTAACCTGTAAAGTCCATTGATTTATCATTTTCATTTCCGATTCAGAAGATAAACTTTTATTCGGCATGTTAATCAAAACATAGTAGATCCAGACTTGTATGTAATGCCCAGATATGTAATGTCCACTGATTTATTATTTCCTTCCCCCATATAGAAGATGAAACGTTTATTCGGTATGTTTATCAAGACATAGTACATCCAGACTTGACCTGTAAAGTCCACTGATTTATCATTTCCATCCTCAGTTTAGAAGATGAAAATTTTATTTGGCATGTTTATCAAGACATAGTAGATTCAGATTTGACCTGCAAAGCCCACTGGTTTATCCTTTTTGTATCCCCGATGTAGAAGATGGAACTTTTATTCTACATGTTTATCAAGTCTTAATCTGTGATTATCCAGTTCTGAAATCTAATGAGCCAACTTCTAATCCTACTCATGAATTTCTAATTCTACTCGTCAACTAACAGCTACTAAAACCTCATGTAAATTACGGATAAATAAATAAATTCAGAATTAAGTTTTTATACAAAAAAACACACTATGCCAAATAACTCAGTTTTAAACGTTTGCCCATGAATTTTTAAACTTACAAATCTCAAAATAGAACAAAAATAATGATAATGAACTGTGGAAAATATTATTTTTTGTAGCCTATAAATCCATAGCAGTATAGACAAAATTACTGAAAGTTGAAATATGAGAATAAGTATATAGAAAATTTATGTTAGCTTAATATACTCTTACCAAAAGCAAACAAGTTTAACCAAAGAAATTTCGTAAAAAAATATCTGTTGGAAGCTCCCATTTTATAGTATGTTAAGTGTATTAATCATTTAAACCATTGTTAATAAACGCTGTCATTAAATATAAAACTAAGAATTGAATAGGCCATATACATATCGCTAAAATATAATTAGTTGTAACAAATACAGTACTATATTCAACAATGATGATATGGTATTTACAACTATGATATATGACAACTATCATGATATTTCTTCTTCTTCTTCAGTGGCGCAACAGCCCCATGGTGGGGCAAGGCCGTCTGCCCGCTGGCGGATTTCGGAGACAGGGGATGTTTTCTTTTTTGCGCGTACGGTTGACAGTTCTGCTCTCTACAGTTATATTAAACCGGAACCTATGGTTTAAAGGATTCTGTACCACTATAAACATTCATGGCACCGCAAGGACTCGAACCCGAAATCTGTGGCACCGAAAGCCAGAGCGCTAGTCACTCGGCTAGAAGGCCCAATTTAAAGTTTAAAGATAAAACAAATTAATAATCGAAATTAAATCTTCTTTTTTAGAATAAAAATGACTTGAATAGTAACAGCAGATTCTTTCTTTAATGACAAAACTTAATTTCTAGTGTAACTGCAAGATATCAAGTTTATTTTTAAAACAGTTTTGATGCAAAAACACTTTTCGAAATGAGTTCGATAATTATAAAACTTCAGTTGTTTTTAAACAACAGCATCGATAAAGCCAAGACAAAAGCACTTTTTAAAAATATTTATTCTAATTGATAAGGAACAGGGAAGATATTCGAAAATAGAAGCACAATTTTTACCTAGTTTGAAGGAATGTCATCCTTTATTTTTAAAACAGTAATTATGTTTTTGTAAAATCGATCTGCCAGATAATGGCAGTTTTACGCACGAATTCTTCTACTCGGTTATTTTAAGAACAAGGAATCGGTCATTGTTTTTTTGTTCTAAGAATTTCCTTTTTTGAAATTTTATGCAGCATGTGCATGAATGAAAATCGCAATATTTTGCCGTAAAATTTCATGTAGCATGTGCATGAAATATTACAGCAAAATTTTCCCAAAACAATTTTTCATAGCCAATAATATTATAACTTTGATTTGAATTTTTAACTAAAAATATAATAATATAATTTCACAAGAGTTAAGAAGGTTAAAAGGAAAATGGTTTTTAAGAATCATATGCAAAACAACAAGATAAATTGCTTTAAAAGATTTTAAAGTAATTTTTTGTGCGCTGTAGTTAAAATTTTATAACAGAAAATGGAAAATTAGTTGCAGAAAGAAAATTATTGAGGAAAATATAACGTTATTAGATATCTTCTATTTTAGATCTTCTATTTTTAACCTAATTTAAGTTATGTTATAGCTATTTAATCAAGAGAATCAAATAGGGCAGGAATGCGCAGATCAGGGCTTGAATGGTCGAGTGTCTCCAGTGCCCTGGCGCTCGGTGCCACAGGTTTCGGCTCGAGTCCCGGCGGTGCCATGGATGAATGTAGTGGTTCGGAATCCTCTTTAAACCGTAGGTCCCGGTCTAATAGGATCGTAGAGCGTTGTCTTGATAGTCAGTCTTCAACCTCTCACTGTTCCTCGCTAAAGTGACTGTTGGACCTGGTGTAGGTTTTCCTGCACCAGGGGGATTAGTAATAACATTTTGCGCAGACTTGTGAAATCCGTTGGTCACAAATACTCTAAAAATGATTCATGAGTCACCCAATAAGAAAAAAAAAAAAAAAAAAAAACCAAAGTAAAAAAACAGGATATTGCATTATATACATACAGGGTTTATTCAACGGTAATGGAAAAACTTTAAGGGGTGAAACAACTTTATTTCCATACTAAAACACATATTTTTTGTATAGGAATGTAAGGTCGGAAGTGACTCGGCGAGAAACGAACTCAAAAAATGACACAGGAAAGAAAAACATTGTTTATTGTATATATATATATATATATATATATATATATATATATATATATATATATATATATATATATATGTGCCGAAGAAGAGGGTAAATTGACATAGATGAAATATTTTGTAGATTTTTATTCCCATTATATTTTTATATAATGATTCTGATTTGACTGCGCATATTGTACACATTTTTCTAAGGTTTTCTTAATTTTTAAATTTTATTTGTCTCTAATTCATTCTTTTTATGCTGTTAACGAATATTGATTTGCGTATTTATGCTTGTAGAACTACAGTTGAAAACCTTTTAAGGGAAGAACAATTTATTTTAAAAGCATGGACATTAGCAGTATTAACAGCACTTGCGACTGTCAATAGCAAAAGACCTTTTACGTCACTTCCGACCTTGAAGCTCTAGTGGATGCTAACTAATTTTAAGCAGGAATGTTCTAGGAAGCTTCAAGCAATTGGGATTAGTAGGTTTGAAACATTGGTTAATAATGGGTGACTTAGTGCATTAATTGTTCTATCTCATTCATTTGGTTAAATGGTTCCAGACTTTTTCTTTGGGGATATTTGCATTCCAAAGAAACATCCACCCAGCTTTTAGATTAAAATAACTTTATTTAAGATAGATTACTTGAGAGATTCTTCAGCTTAATAACTTTTTTCCAATAAAATATATGCACAGTTTACATATGGTTATAACACAACACGGAAATTTTTTTTAAAAATTGTTTTCCCTCTTGTATAATTCAAGAGGGCACAGACCTCATACAATCTGCACAAAAAAAATGTACGTTTTAGTAGGATGTACCATTCCTCAAAGTTTGTACCATGACTATTGAATAACCCTGTACACACACACACACACACATACACACACACATATATATATATATATATATATATGCGTGTGTTTTATTCTATATGTGTAATATGTTTAGTATAATATATATGCAAATTTAATTTTTGCACATCGATGGTATAGTGTAACAAGCTTTCGTTATATCCATGTTTAATCCGCAAGATATCTGTAGTACTAAAAACAGATGACAATAAGTACTTGGTTTTAAAAAACACAGATATTTTTTTTTGTATAAGCATTGCGTATTACCATCGATGATGATAGTGTCATCATCAGCAACAGCCCTATGGTGGACCAAGGCTTTCTGCCCTATTGGCAGATTTAAAGGCAGAAGATGTTTTCTTTTCTACGGGGTAGGGTTGTCAGTCCTACGCCCAACGCTCTGTAATCATAGACTAGGACATGCGGTTTAAAGTGGATTCGGATCACTACAAGTACCCATGGTACCGGGCCTCGAAGCCGAAACCTGTGGCACAGAGAGCCAGAGCGCTAGTCACTAACCATCAGGTCCCGTTGATGATAGTATGGCATTTTAAATTATACAACCATTAATGTGTGGTTTACTTCTGACTTGCTGAGCTTTACTTTTAATCAGCAATTATAATGTCTTTTATCTCTTTCTCATAGCATTTTTCCCTATCTCATCAGAAATTGATTATGCTTATTGAGAGAAACCGTGCTATTAACAAAAATACCAATGTAAAAGAAAAGACAAGGAAAGTAATAAATAATAAAAATTGTGTGTGTTTTTTATCCAATGCCCGTCTCTGATCTCTCGGTCATTAGTCGATCAGCAGCCCAATACAGTAAAGAACAACAAAAGAAATCACTAAAGGTATCGTCAGTAACACAAAAAAAAGGGAAACGGTTGAACAGTAGGACATATGATGAGATGCTCTGCAGTCATAGGCACGCCATGGACCAAAAGTAGGCAGATATCTGTAGAAGCTAGCCTTATTTTATAAATCAGGCCACGCCAATCGTTTTACGCAAGGAAATGGAAATTTTTGCTAAATTAATCAATAGGTAATTCCATTTTTTTCTCAGAAGCCTTCTCTCTATACAGGTTGAAACAGTTGAATTCAATAGAGAAAGATACAAATAGCCTTGTACACAGTCCAGTCACATTAACGTGACCACCTGTCAAAAGCTAGAATATACACCCTTGTATATTCTGGCTTTAAGTGGAGTGTGGAATGGGGTATTAAGTGGTATTTAAGTGGAATTCTTTATATACACTCCACTGCAATGTGCTGCCACCTGCCTTTTGTGATGGGTTATTTCACGTTGACGTCGAAAGTAGGTGGTCGTCACATTAATGTGACTGGACTGTGTATAACGCAAAGGCAAAGGAGAATCAAGTTGCATCATGTGTGATTCATTCTTGGCCAACATATCAGCCTGCTCCTTTCCATATATCCCAATGGCTTGGAACACACTGCAGAGCAATGAATTTCCCGGTGTTCAACTACCTATCTATCTTCACTATGCAGTTTCTAGAAATCTCCCATTCACAGTGATTGGGAGTTGTCGATGTCATAATTGCCAGAAGAAATTGTATGTATACTTTCTCTTTTTGATTTTATATTTATGCGCTTTATTATATGCAACTTATTAAAATATTTACAAAAATTCACACTAATTTAATACATTTAACAGTTGTTGCTTAAAATAGAAACTATCGTTATAAATTTTATTAAAAGCAGAGATCAGGCAAATCAATAATTGTAAATGTCCCACAATTTTAAAATCAAATTTTTCAATGGAATAAACTAGTAACAATCTACACACTTCTTATAAGCCTGTAAAAGAAATCTGAGTTGATAAAATAATGAATATTTCAAAGCGAGTCTTCAAAATTTCAAGTTGTCTAAACCAGGGGTGGACAGCCCAAATGATCTTGCGGGCCACTTTGGAAATGCATCCTAACTCCGCGGGCCGCATATAAAATTATATATCTCCCTATTAGATTTAGATCCACTGTAGACATTTTTTTGGTGTGAAAAATTGAAACATAATGAGTTATTATTTTTGTGTTTACTATTATTCTTACATGTAAACATATACAAGATAATGATAATGATACTAAGCGCACGTTGTAAAGAAAAAGATGACACTGAAAATGAAATATAAGGAATATATAAATATAAATGAAATAAAAAAATGAAATCATTAAAAAAATATTTATTTTACTAGTGCGACATTTGTTTCTCCACTCTTTCACTTAGCTTTTTGCAAATTGATCTCCATTTGGATGTTTGCACATCGTAATGGGTGTTGCGTCCGTTATGTTTGAGCGTGTTTTGTGTTGAGTCAATTTCATTTTTAGAAAAAAAAAACGATTCGTAGGTGTAAATTGAACCAAAAGCGCTAAAAACTCCAACTAAGAGTTCTGGTTTGCTCTGCTATCAACAATCAACTGTACGTATCTAGGGATGGTCACTGCGTCCGCTTAAAGTGAAACATAGAACCTGTTATATTTATTTGATGTTTCAATAATGAGTTCGCAAAAATATAATTTAATTATTCTGCAAATTAATAACTATAAACTCATGAATAAAACAAGCAATACCTGTCATATATATTCACAAGAATATTATTTTAAAATCAAAGTTAATTTTTTTCTCAACATTTCGACAGTTCATTTTTGAATATATGGATGCCCACCTAATGTATTTTTAATACATTGTTTTTCACTACTTTGCCCATTATAAAATAAATGTATTTTGTAAAAATATTCAAGGCGGGCCGCTGTTTGGCCGCCCCTGGCCTAAACTGTGCTGAAAGGGGAAAGTAGGTCAAGTTCCTTGTATCTTCTTGAAATTTTCTTACAATGCCAGTGTTATGCTTCTACATACGTATTTTTTTTTTTTTTTTTTAGTTCAAGCGCATTCAGAATATCAATAACCATTTTTAAAATTCACATACTAATTCTTGACCTACATATAAGAAAAGAAGTAGATCAACTTAATTTCTTATTGAGTGGAGTAAGCTGTAGTCGTAATTGAGCTTATCAAATGATTTTAGTAATTTTTCACACGTAATTTTTCAACATTCTTAAAGCTGTTTTCTTAAACTATTTTTTTAACATTATAAAATTGAACAGAATTAAATAATATGAGGTTTCCACCATTTATTTAACCATTAATTGTCTATTGTCATTATTAAATTGTCGGTTAAAAACGAATGACAAAAAAATAAAAACGAATTTTTTTTTTTATCAATTGTTTTGAAAATTACAAAAACTGGGGTCACTAAAACCACTGTAACCTGTAAACTAATTATCAGAAATGTCATGAAATTTTGACACGTATCGTTTGAAGGATGCTGCTATGCAGAAATCATATGGATCTGTCAACATTGTTGCCATATATGTGTCAGACCGGAGATTTATTGAGTATGTGTTATAAACAATGTCTATCTGGATCGCTTCTGTTTTATATTCAATTGCAAGGAAATGAAAATATGCTTGAAGCAATTTACACTAAAGCTTTTAAAGTCGATGAGAATATTCTACTAAAATAAAATGATCATAATTCATATATATATATATATTGAAAAGTTTTAAGCCTTCTCCATACATCAGGAAAATATGGTATGAAAATTGAAACAAAATGTTAAAAAAATTAGCTAATACTTACTGGCAATTTGTTCTGTTGTTAATAGTTCTTCAACCTGTAAAAAAAAAAAAAAAGGCATTATTAAATGAAATACTTAATTTATTAAATAGGCAAAAAATATACATCACTTAATACGTTATCTGACATTGTTTCTGTGCAGTTTTTATATAAATCAATAGAATATTTGATAAGCTTTCCAAAAAAGTGACACATGGCTGTTAAAATATTACTGTTACATATGGTTTTTAAAAGTTATATATACTCTTTTGAAATTCTCTACATAAAAACTAATATATTTTTAAAGCTAATTTTTAAATGGTTTGTCTTTTGTTTATTATATATACATAATTCAAGCATAATTGAGTTATAATATTATATATAAGTATTATATATATATTATATAAGTATAAATGAGTTATTTAATTTTATTTAAAGTTTTAATTCAATTAGATTCTTGATCAATTCTTGAATATTACTACAAAACTTACTTATAATTATTTCTGCTATTAATAACAACGAATATGTCATTTATTTTATTTTTTTTACATATTTTAGGTCTTAAATTTTTTTAACTGTCTTTATACAAAACAGCATTAAAATCGCCATTTTGAACAGAATGCTGATATTTGAAATGATTTTTGGTTTTTTACAATTCCAGAACTTCACGAATTATATAAAACTTTGGTACTTACGTATTAACGCCACCGCAGCAGAGGTTGCGCCAATAAAGAGCTGCCAATGTGCCAAAATAGAGACTGTTTTGAATCTACGCATGTTAAACTCTATATCGGCCCATTTCCACTGAAATCCGATTGACTAGTTTGTTTTTAAATAAAGTGTTTTGAATTTTGAAAGTGTTTTGATTTTAAATAAAAGTGTTTTTATATATTTTATGATTTGTCACAAAAATTTTAAGTGTAGATTGGCGCCACTTAAAAACCGCCCAATCTATTGCTGCGGTGGCGTTAATACGTAAGTACCAAAACTTTTTACAGCATATATAAAAATGTTTTCTGGGATTAAAAATGAAAAAAATGATCTCAAAGAAATTTTTTATAATAGAATTATCAATATTACAGATTAACAAATTAATATTACAATACACAATTAAATATCTAGTATACAATTCTAGTAAAAGCCAAATTCTTTTAATAATAAACGGTTATTTGTACTTTATATTAGTCAGCACACAAGGTCACAAAAGATTTAAAAAAAGGAAGAAAATATACAAATTTCATTTTAATAAATGAATTAAAACTCCAAAAAAAAAGGTATGATAGAATAAAAAAAAATAAGAGAAATTTTTTTCTGCAGCAAATTCTAACTATTTCTTTAAACTTAATTATATTAAAAAAAAAAAAAAAGTTAACCTCTGGAAAACTTTTATTAAAATATACAAGCATATTGCATGAAAGATATGAGGTTCTAAAATTACCTTGTCCTTGAAGAAACTTTTATAATATTGATTTAGTTAATCTTATTTTTTTTTTGTTTTTTAATAAGAAAATCCATATTCATAGGTTTCTCAGACACATAGCAGACAAAAGATCAATAAAATAAATTATTGATCTTTTGTAAAAATAGATGCATTACATAGAAGCATAACTTAAAGACTTAAGATATAACTTAAGATATGAGACTCTTAAGTATTATGATGTAGTATTTTACTAGCAGGTCAAGTAATTTTAATGCATATTCAATTCTAATTTTGTTGTGAAAATCACATAATATCTCAAAGATATAAACCATTTAAGTTATTTACACTATCTTTTTATTATGTGTGAACATGAAGTTGTCTTGGTTAGAAGTACATGGTATCATCAAAAATGACACCAAGGAAAATAAAAACTTCATCTCGTTCGTTAGCAAAAAATAGCCAAATAGCAATAGTATAACAGTATAAAATAGCAACACTGTAATTGAATAAAAGTATATTGCCTAATAGCAATAGTATAACATGGGTGGGTGGGTGACCACCTGGGAACACCGCGTGCCGTTGGCATTCACAAATTTGGGACCTGAACGGCCGAGTGTCTAGGGCTCTGGCGCTCGGTGCCACAGGTTTCGGGTTCGAGTCCCGGCGGTGCCATGGATGTTTGTAGTGGTTCGGAATCCACTTTAAGCCGTAGGTCCCGGTCTCCTATAACTGTAAGAGCGTCACGGAGCCAAAGTCAGACTTCTACCTACGGGTGCTCCATCACAACAGAAGCTGCTTCCTTCCCCTTCAATCATGAGAACGTATGAGCTCGTGGGCTTGGCCAGCCAAGTGGGATAAGAAACAACAACATAACATTGGTATAATCAAGTAGCTACTGAACTTGTTAATGTTTTTTGTAGTATTTTGAACAACTGATTCTTAATGAAGTTATAGGGTTATAAATTGTAGTATAATATACCCGTGGCTATTGAATTTGGTAATTCTTGTAATATTCTGATCAATTGCTTCATAAATTTCTATGATTATTGAACATTGTTATATTTCTGCGGCTATTGAATTTAATTGTGCTTCTTGTAGCATTTCGAACAATTGTTTCTTAATGAAGTTCTAGGGTTATCACACTTTAGTATATTCCGTGGCTATTTAATTCGGTAATTCTTGTAATATTTTAACCAACAGCTGCATAAATTTCTTGTGTTATTGAACATTAATATATTTCTATGGCTATTGGATTTAATTTTGCTTCTTATAGCATCTCGAACGATTGCTTCTTCCTGAAGTTCTAGGGTTATCAAACTTTAATATATTTCCGCGGCAATTGAAGTTGGTAATTCTTGTAATACTCTGACCCATTGCTTCATAAATTGCTTGGGTTATTGAATATTGGCATATTCCTGTGGCTATTGAATTTAATTTTGCTTCTTATAGTACACTCACGTCCATAAATTAAGGATAATTCAGAATCACACAGAAATTGAACTCTAAAATAAAAATTCACCTGTAGAAATATCACATACATCTTGAAGAAGAATATGCAAGTTACAGGAAACCGCCAGATGGCGCGGATAGTACGTCAGTACGTCACAATGACGAGAGTGTAAGAGAGGTATATAAGGAATGGTGGCAAAGAAGTAAAATTGTTCACAAGCGCTTAAAAGCCTTTCAGTGCAATAACCGCATAGTTATGGCACAAAGGAAGCATTTGGATGATTCTTTACGTGGTAGAATTATCGGACGGCTGGAATGTGGACGTACCCAGCTGGAAGTATCCGAGGAACTTGGAATCGCCCAGAGTGTCCTCCAGGCTTTGGCAACGATTTCAAGATGATGGTAATGTGAGTAGATGTTACAGCACAGGTCGCCCCGAGTTACAACGCCGAATGAGGACCGGCATTTAGCAGTTACTGCCAAAAGAAACAGACGGAGTACAGCATCAGACCGGTCTCGTCAGCTCTCTTCAGCTACCGGTACGACAGTTTCAAGGCAGACCGTGTACAGACGCTTAGGACACATTGGTCTATATGCTCGTAGGCCTGTCAGATGTGTTCCACTTACCCGCAACTCATTGTCGCCTGCGATTAACCTGAAGTAGAGAGCATGCATTGTGGACACCGCAACAGTGGTCTTGTGTGATGTTTTCCGACGAGTCCAGGTTTAGTTTGCAGTCTGATTCTCGCCGGACTTTCATATGGAGAGCGCCAGGTACCCGTTACCACCCAGAGAACACCATTGAACGACACCGTTACGGTGGTGCAGGATGGCTCGTTTGGGAGGAATTATTCTTGGTTCCAGAACTGACCTGCATGTTCAGAGTGTAACGATGACAGTCCACATCTATCGGGATGTCATTCTGGAACAACATGTACGTTTGTTTCGGGGCGCCATGGGTGCTGAATTTCTGTTTATGGATGTCAACGTCCGTCCTCACCGTGCAAACATTGTAGACGAATGCCTTCAATTGGAGGATATCCCCGTATGGATTGGCCAGCATACACACCGGACTTGAATCCAATAGAGCATGTGTGGGAATGATTGGCCGACGAATTGCAGCCCGTCAACCCCCTCCCACCTGTCAACCGGAACTTCGGAGGGCATTGCTTGATGAGTGGTGTAATATTCCCCAAAATCAGATTGATAATTTGGTACTCAGTATGCCTAGGCGTTGTAAGGCCTGTATTGCATCGTCCGGGAGACATACTCCATATTAGCCATCATACTAACCATGTTATACTGTTTTTTGTAAATAGGTTCTTTTTTTAAATTTGCTCCAGGGAGTAAAAATCGCAATTTTTATTAATTATGTCAAACATATAGCATTTTTTTGCTCTTTACCTTTTGTTTCATAAATAGACTTTTACAAATAAGACAAATTTGTTTTGCTTCTGTCTCTTTCTTTGCCTGAACTTCATTATCCTTAATTTATGGACATGAGTGTATTTCGAATAATTGCTTCTTCCTTAAATTCTAAGGTTATCAAACTTTAGTATATTCCCGTGGCTATTGAATTTGGTAATTCTTTCAATATTCTGACTAATTCCTTCATAAATTTCTTTGGTAATTTAACATTAGTATACTCCCATACGTATTCGCTAAGCATTGTTTGGTCACAGACGATTAATTAAAATTCGTGAGCGGATTTCAATCTTTTTTTAAATTAATAATTTTAATTTTATTATTTAAGGAATTTTAAAATATTTATGTATTATATATTTTAAAATTCGGTTATTTGAACATAAATTTTGGGAAACTGATATTATTGAATTTAAAGTTACCACAAAATTTCTTAATTTTTATTTTACAAAATCGATAAAAAATCGAAATCAAATATGATTAATATCTAATAAATAACAAATAAATTTAAAAAAATCAATGATTTTAAAATAAATGTTGTGAAATTACTAATTAATTTGTTTCGGAAAACTGAAAATACGTTAATAGAAATTCTTTGTTGAATTTAAATGTAAAAAAAGAAAAGAAAATTAAAAAAGAAAAAAAGAAAATCTGTAAAATTATTTTGAAATTGAATTTTTAAAAATGTATTTTGGGAGATATTTATTTATTCAAATGCATGACTTTTATTAATTATTCGAGTTAAAAAAAGATTTTCTTTCATCAAAAGTTTTTCAATAAACTTTTTCAAAAATTATTTTTATGCAATTGATTTAAAATCCAATTATTTAATTTTATAAGCTTTAATTTTGTTGATTAGAATTGAGGACATTTTCTATATTTGAAGAAAATAATATTTAAGTATTTTAATATTATTTATTTGAAAAATTATACGAATTTATTTTTAAACATTAAAATCCCTGCTATTGCCAAAAATATTTCTATAATTCTGAAATAAAAATATTTTGTTAAAGTTAAGATACAAGGTATTACAATATACATCATTAAAACTACATTAAGTACATGATGTCAACTACACTAAGTTACACATCATTTAAATGAATAACAAATTAAGAAAGAAAAATTACACATTTTTTTTCTGAACTATGAGTCTGTGTAAATTTGAGATTGTTTATTTAAAGATTAACATTTAATAAGTTTTCAATAATAAAAGAAACTTAATGATAAAACTAAATAAGAAATTAACAACCACTCACTTTGTACAATGTCATACAATATTTATGTATAATAATAACATATCGTAAAATACTACAAACATTTCATATATTCAAAAATATTATTTATTTATTTTATTTTGTTTCAAAAAAATTAAAAGAAGAACATACAAATTTTACAAAGAGTATTCCGTTTTTCTTACTAAGCCTTTTTGGACATAGAAGTCAATTTGATTCCAAATGGACATCTTCTTGTACTTTGTGCAATGTCATAAATATCTATGCACAATAACATATAGTAAAATACTATATACATTTCCTTTTGCAAAAAAAATTATCTATTTTTGCTTCAAAAAGAAAAAAAGAAAAAAAAGAAGAACACAAGGAGTATTCCGTTTTTCTTACAAAGCCTTTTTTGGATTAAGTATATTCAATTCCAAATGGGCATGTTCCTCAAATAAAAAATTATGCTTTTGATTCCTTACTATTGTATAAATTGATCTTATTTGTTTTCAAGGTGGACAAGCCATCAATCTTTAGTAGCGGTCCAAAAATTAAAGAAACTTTTGATGCGCATGCACTTACATTTTGTAACTTTTCAGGCGCATTCATTTTTTAAGTGCCTTTTGTTCCACAAAAAATTAAAATTAAAAAAAACGGATTTCAAAAGGAACTCACCATCTAGTTCTGCGAATTCTTCACAAATTCTCAAATCGATGAAAGCCAGTGATAAAAATCCACCAAATCATGAAAAATGCAGAAATATGGCATTTATTATTCATAAATATTGTAGGGTATTGCACATTATACATGATACTCACGTATAATAATAATATATCATAGATACTTTGTATTTTGACTTCTAATTTCAAAAAAAAAAAACAGAAACACAAATAACTTTTTTTTTTTTTTACAAAATCTCAGATTTAGAAGTAGATTAAATACGATTTAGTACTGCCAATGAATAAAAACAATTATGCTTTTTATTCATTATTATAGTATAAATAAGTTTATTTAGTTTTAACTTGAAAATCCCATAAATTTTCAGTAACGATTAAAAAATTAAAGAACATTTATAATGCGTATATATTTGTTTTTAATTCCAATAGATTTTTGTTCCACAAATCGAAAAATAGAACTGAAAAAAAACTCATCATTTTGTCCACTTTAATCCTTCGCAAATCCTCAAGCCGATTAAAGACAATGGTAAAAATCCACCCAATCACGAAAAGTACAGAGTTGGTATATTGAATGGTATTTATTATGCTTGGATATAGGTATGGCAATCGTTATACATATATATAGGTATGGTATTTATTATACATAAATATTGTTGGGTGCCGCACTTTATACAATATCATACAATATGCATGCATAATAATAGCATATCGTAGATTCTCAGTATTTTCTATACATAGATTTCCATTTTCAAGAAAAAAATAACACAAAGAATTTTCACTCTTTTTTTTTTACTAAATCTTAAATTTAGAAGTCGATTAAACACGATTTGGCACCACCAATGAATTATGCATTTTATTCATTATTAGAGTTTAAATAGATCTTATTTGCTCTTAACGTGAACATTTCAACAATTTTCAGTAACGATTCAAACTTTTGATGGGCATGTGTTTGTCTTTAATTACAATTTGTCTTTTGTTTTACAAATGGAAAAACAGAATTGAAACAGAACTCGCCATTTGTGCGGCTAATCCTTCGCAAATCCTCAAGCGGATGGGAAAAAAATTTTTGAAGTCGATTAAATACAATTTGGCACGGCCAATGAATAAAAACAATTATACTTTTTTATTATAGTATAAGCAAATCTTATTTGCCATAACGTGAACATCTCATTGATTTTCAGTAATGTTTCACAAACTAAAGAAAACTTTTGATGCGCATGTACTTGTTTTGAATTACAATAGTCTTTTGTTCTACAAATCAGAATAGTAGAATTGTAAAAAATAACTTACCATTTTGTTCTACTAATCCTTCGTGAATTCTGAAACCGATGAAAGTCAAATCCACCAAATCGCGTAAAAAGAAGTGCAGAAATATACACATATGGCATGGTATTTATTATACATAAATATAGAAATATAGGTATGGTATTTATTATACATAAATATTGTTGGGTGTTGCACTTTAAACAATATCATACAATATGCATGCATAATAATAACACATTGTAAATCTATATTTTCTATGTATTGACTTCTAATTTCAAGAAAAAAAGAAACACAAATTTTTTTTTTTTTTACTAAATCACAGATTTAGAAATCGATTAATTACGATTTGGCACTGCCAATAAATAAAAATTTTATTCATTATTATAGTATAAATAAATCCTATTTGGTGAAAATACCCCAAATCACGAAAAGTGCAGAAATATACACACATATTGTATGGTATTTATTTTACATTAATAACCATATAATATTCATGCATAGTAATAACATATCATAGATTCTCTGTATTTTTTATATATTGACTTCAAATTTCAAGAGAAAAAAAAAAGGAATGGAAAGAGTTTTCCGTTTTTTATTAAATCTCAGATTTAAAGTCCATTAAACACAATATGGTAAATAAAAAAATTATGCTTTATATTCATTATTATTTTATAAATAAATCTTATTTGCTCATAACATGAAAGTCTCATCAATTTTCAGTAACGATTCAAAAATTGAAAAAATACTTATACAAGTACTTATTTTTATTATAAGTATTTATTTTTATTATAAGTACTTATTTTTATTATAAATACTTATTGTACGAGTACACAAGTACTTATTTTTAATTACAATAATTAATAATTTTTAATAAAAATTTGTTCCACAAATCGAAAAGCAGAATGAAAAAACTCTCCATTTTTGTCCTGCTAATCCTTCGCAAATCCTCAAGCCGATGAAAGGAAATAGTAAAAATACACCAAATCATGAAAAGGGCAGAAATATACACATATGGTATGGTATTTATTGTACATAAATAAAAGCGTGGTATTTATTATACATAAATACAGGTGTGGTATTTATTATAAATTAATACTGTTTGATGTTGCACTTTATACAGTACCATATAATATTCATACATAATAATAACATAACGTAGTGTTTTTTTGTATTTATATATTAATTTCTAATTTAAAGAGAAAAAAGAATCCAAAGAATTTGCCGGTTTTTAAATTTTTTTTTTTTTTTTTTTTTTTTTACTAAATCTTAGATTTAGAAGTCGATTAAATACAATTTGGCACGGCCAACAATAAAAAAATTATACATTTTATTCCATTATTTTTATAATTATAAATAAATTTTATTTTCTCTTAACTTGAACATCTCATCAATTTTCAGTAACGATTCAAAAACTAAAAAGAATCTTTGATGTGCATGTAAATAATAACATAATGATAACACATCGTAATAACAAAATAATAATATATCGTCGATACTCTGTATTTCCTATATATTAACTCCTAATTTCAGGAGAGAAAAAAAAAAGAAACACAAAGAAATTTGTGTTTTTTTTTTACAAATCTCCGATTTAGAAGACGATTAAACACAATTTTCTACAACTAATGAATAAAAATTATACTTTTTTATTCATTAATATAAAATATTAATTGCTCTTAACATGAATATCTCATCAATTTTCAATAACGATACAGGAACCGAAGAAAACTTCTGATGCGCATCTACTCGTTTTTGGTCACAATAGTTCCTTTGTTCTACAAATCGAAAAAAGCACTCACCATTTTGTCCTGCTAATCCTTCTCGAATCCTGAAACCGACGAAAGGCAAACGGATGCAAATCCACCAAATCGCTAAAAAGAAGTGCAGGAAAATCCGAGCACCAAAGGGGATGCCTTTTTTTTTTGTGCTAGTGGGCGTCGCCCTAGAAGAAGAAAATTGCTCAGAAATGGGAGAGAGATTTCCATTCACCATTCAGCCAAGGCATCTGGAGTCCATGAGAGAGACTTCTACCGCGTGACGTCAGGGGTTCCTTTAAGTGGTCCTCGGGCTACAGCCTAAAAAGCTTTTTCATAAAGACATCTAAGGTTACGCTGCCAGTCCACGAACGGGCGGCTAAAAATATGGCCATAACAGAGCGCTGAGAAAACAAACAGCCCCAGAGAAACTGTCTGATGGAAAGCCTTGCAAGAAACCTTTTTATTTTTGTTCTTCTTGGGGAAAGACGGAAAACATAAGTTTTCGGTGAAAAATTTGTTAGGCCAGACATCAACAGTTAGAAAAGAATTTTTTTTCAAAAAGAAAAATCCACGTCAGAAGTACTCTGTAGGCTCATAAAGGGAATTGTTGTTGTTCTTATTTATTTTATTTATTTTTTTGAGTGAGTCATATTCTAATCGTGCGTTTGCGAGACAGGAATACTTTATTACACGTTTGAGAGTGAAGCGGTATTTATTCTTTTATCTGAAGTGGATTGGAAGAAAAAATATTGTAAAAGATTGGATTTAACAACAATACTAGTGGTTTTTAAACAACTGTTGATCTACTTTATATTTCTTGCTCATAGGTTTGGTTTGGTTTGTCGCTCTACGGTCATTTTGTGCGCACTTTGGCTAATTAGACCGGGACCTACAGTTTAAAGTGGATTCCGAACAACAATAATTCATGATTCAGCAGCTGCGCAACAAATGTGCCAAGTGCTAGAGGGTTGAGGATCGAGTCCACTTGTGGCATTGTTTTAGCAACTGGTTTCAAAATTAATGAGACTCGATGGTGATTATGACAATGCTTTTAAAGTATTTGCCAAACTGGCTGATGAGATTTTTCCGAGCTTTCTCCTTTTCTAACGACACGAAAATGTGGTAAAGTCACCTCTAAAACCCCTTGCAGAAGTCACTCTTATCTTAACATCTATCTGGGAGATATTCGTATTATAGACAAGGTCCACTGGTGTTTCACCCCTCCCCCCTCCTATTTCTAATTAGCAGAAAGCAACGTAGCTCTAGGTACGGGCGTTGATGTGGAGAAAAGAGAATTAGCTGATTTTCATTGGCCAATTGCCCATCAGGCCACTGCTCATCGGCCTGGTAGATAATTCATTGGCCTAACGAATTACAATAGATTGGTTCGACAAGTGATGTCGAAGGAAAGACTTTTGCGATTGCCAGGGATGATAAATCTGTAGGCCGCAAAAATCCTTTCGTGTGGCTCGAGGCTAGGCAAGTAAGAACCTGCGAATGCCAAGCTTGTGCGGTTTCGTTCCAAATAACAGTGGCAAAATGTGGGTGTAGTGTAGATGACATTTTTAATTATTGGGGGCATCAGGGAATGTCTTCTACACTACACTATAGCAACTATAGCATAATTATCCTGTGTGAAATACAAAATAACTACCGTATACAACTATAGCATAATTACCTGCAACTATAGCATAATTACCGTATACGAAACAATAGCATACTTACCGTGTGCGTAATTCTCAGTGTCCTGCAGTGTGGGAACGAACATTCCATGAGTTGTCTACTCATGATGGAAAGGTCGAGCACCCGCATGTAGAAGTCTGACTTGGCACCGTGTCGTTGAAGAAGGAGAGCAATGTCTTTCGTAAGGATTTTTAAGGGGAGATACCCCGCATTTTTGTATCGTATGGTCGAAAAACCGAAAACTCCCACTAGCTAGTCACAGTAACGAGGTAAGAGGCTCAACATCACAAAAACCATGATTTCAAGACAGAAGATGTTTTATTTTTACGGGACAGGGTTGTCAGCCCCACGTTTAACAGCCATGTTAGACAGGGACCTACGGTTTAATGTGGATTACGAGCCACTGAAAACATCCGTGACATTGCCGGGACTCGAACACAAAACCTATGGGCTGGAGCGCTATTCACTCTGCCATTAAACCCCAACTATTAATTTAACGTGGTTTATTGGGTTTCATTCACGTTCTAACTCCATCAATTCCAGAGATATAGCTCATCCTCTTCATCGGCGCAACAGCCCCATGGTGGACTGGACCAAGGCCGTTTGTCTTACTAATAGGTTTCGAAACAGGAGGTTTTCTTTTTACGGGGTAAGGTTGTAAGTCCTATGCCCAACAATCATGTTTGACCGGACCAGTTTAAAGTGGATTCCGAGCCACTGAAAACATCCATAGTACCGCCGAGACTCGAACCCATAACCTACGGGACCGAGCGCCAGCGCGCTAGTCACTCGGCCATCAAGACCCAACTGTTAATTTAGAGTAGTTTATTGTGCTTCATTCACGTGCTATTTCCAGCTGCCTGATGGGCAATTTGGTATCACTGGCTTCAGGTTCGATGCCATGGATGTTTGTTAGTGATTCGGAATCCATGTTAAACTGTAGGTCCCGGTCTAATTAGCCTAAAGTGTGCAAAAATTACCGTAGAGTGACAAACCAAACAAATCTCCAGTTCTCTAGACTCTGTAAAAAATATTTGTTTTTTTTATATTTGGCATCTATGTTGCTATGATCAGAAAAATTAAAAGGAAATATCATAAAGTTGATTGTAATCGTAAAGGAAAAATACCATAGAAAGTTTTCTTTTTTTCAAAAATCAAGCAGGCAAAAAAATAAAAATAGCCACTATTTAAGTGCAAGTATTTTTAGCAAATACTCGTTGCAGGAGTGGTTTCTGGTTGAGAATTGTAAATAGTTTCTAATAGCTTTCGCGTCATTAGTATGAATTTTTTTTCCGAGAAGTAAAAACTTTTATATTTTTAGTTGAAAACTATACAGTCAGCTAAAGAGATGAATTTCTTAAGAAAATTGTTGAAATAAATATTTATATGTTATTATAAAAACATAACAACATGACTATCTATAATGTAAATAATCCAATTTAAAAACATTCATTTTAACTTTGCTGTTCAAAATACAAAAATAGAGCTTTTAAATTTGGGTCTATATTTAAAAACAATCTAGATTTAGTACAATCTAGATTTTAAACCTACACATTTCACTTTTGCATATATGCATATTTTCTTAAGAAAACAAACTTATTTTATGAAAGCATTTAAAAGAAATAATAGCCTTGGCTTCAATAGTATTTTTTTTCGCCAAAAAGCAATGCACACGACACACACGAACACACGAAATTCCTTTTTATCCATTTTTTCAAACTAGCAAAAGTTGCTTCACTAAAAATACTATAACTCACATACTAATAGTGCAACAGGTGTCAAATTTATACACGTGTCTTTTGAAGGTTAGGGGCTAACTAAAAATCACATGGATTTAATACTAGTAGTGCCATCTATGTGACAACCTACGAACTTTTAAGCCCACCTTTTAATAGATAACTAAATGGATAAACAAGTGTAGTGGATAACTAAGTGGAGAGCCTTGTATAATGGATAACTAAGTATATAACCAAGTATAGTGGATAACCAAGTGTAGTCGATAAGTAAGTGGATAACCAAATGTAGTGGACAACTAAGTAGATAACAGTGTAGTCGATAACTAAGAGAATAGCCAAGTATAGTGGATAACCAAGTGGATAACTTTCTTGGTGGATAACCAAGAATGATTTGTACTAAACTTGGTGGTAGACGCCAAACTGAAAAGTAATTCTGAAAAGATGATGCAATAAGATCAAACTGAAAAGATTATGTAAATTTTCCTGATACTACCCTGGGTATGTTTGCTCCAAACTGTAGTGTCATAATGCAGAGGCAATAATAATAGGCTGCTGTGGTAATGCTGAATTTGCTAAATCTCTGCTATTTATTGGAAAATGACTACAGATCAAAATTCTCACCATTCAACATTAAAATGATGTATAATGATGAAAGTAAAAAAATGATAAAAGTATTTATTATTAAGAAGTTTAAGAATAAATCCTGCTGGATTTACCTTTTAAATTTATTTTTTAAAAAGTCCTTAGCTTTTTTTCAAAATGTTGTTTTAACTTCTATTCTATTGTTACCCATTCATCAACTGAATTTACAGTTCAGCCTTCAACAATTTATTCATTTCTTTACTTTTTGGCCGACTTTTTTTATTCTTTGGCTGCAGTTAACTTGTGATAACATTTCGTAGCACAATATTTTTTTCTCAGATAATGCCAACTTCTTAAAAAAAAATCCTCTATTTTTCTCTACCTTAATTTATCACTAATGTGTTGCTTTTTATAGATTCTGTAAATAAGAAACAAATGTGAAGAACAGTTCTAGCTCACCCCACCCCCTCCCCCACTTTCCCAGCTGGCTCTTTCTCTGATTCGTTGGTGTTTTTCTCACTTTAATGAGCATAGTTTTTTTTTTTTTTAGTTCATTTTATTTTTATGAATCGTCCTCGCAAACTGGAGTGCTCACCAGTTTAAATGTTAATTTCTCGTTATACAGGTTGCCCCAGCAAGACCGGATAAACTCTGCACAGCCAGATTCGTTGTTTGGGATACATAAAAATACCCAAAGAACTATACTTCTACGATCCATAGTTTTCGAAAATAATACGTGTGTGTAAGAAAAAATGCGAGATAAAATGTATGACGTGTGTGTGTGTGTGACTAATCCTAAGTGTCTTGCAGTGCGGGACGGACAGCCCCTGAGTAATCTACTCACGGATGGAGGAAAAGAGGGCAGCTTCTGTTTTGATGGAGCACCCGTAGGTAGAAGTCTGACTTGGCTCCGTGATGCTCTTTACAGTCAAATGAGACCGGGACCTACGGCTTAAAGTGGATTCCGAACCACTACAAACATCCATGGCACCGCCGGGACTCGAACTCGAAACCTGTGGCACCGAGCGCCAGAGCGCTGTGACACTCGGCCATTCAGGCCCATGTATGACGTCATATCCGGTTTAGGAAAAAACACCTTTATTCGAAACATGACCATCAGTATTTTTCATAATTTTAAATAGGAGGATGTTCGAAATGTCCTCCGCGCATATGAAAGCATGTATGCGCGAGTCGTGGTTGATTGGTTGACGTGGTTGTCGAATGGTTGACTGTACACGTTCTAGTATCGTAGTATTCACAAAAGTAAATGGATTAGGGAGGCGAGCAATTAAACTACGCAGGCCACTGGATTGTTCGTTGGGGTCTTGCTTCATGGCGACCGTGATCTCCAGATCTGACCCTTTAGATTTCTTCCAGTGGGGCCATCTAAAGGAATTGGTTTATCGAAAACCAATTACTTGAGAAATGGACTTAATTGCTCGTCTCCATAGTGTGTTTACTTTTGTGGACACTACGATGCTAGAACGTGTACAGTCAACCATTCCACGACGCGCACATGCATTCCTTCATATGCGCGGGGGACATTTCGAACATCCTCCTACTTAAAATTATGCAAATACTGATGTTCATGTTTCTAATAAAGGTTTTTTTTTTTTCGTAAACCGGACATGACGTCATACGTTTTCTCTCGCATTTTTCTCGAAAACTATGTGTCGTAGAGGTATAGTTCTTTGGGCATTTTTTATGTATTCCAAACAACGAATCTTGTCGTGCAGAGTTTATCCGGTCTTGCTGGGACACCCTGTATATTTTTTTTTTTGTTGCATTTCATTTCTCTGTTCTTAAGATATATATGCGGCTACAGGTAAGTCGCTGGCTTTACAGTGGCTCTGTCTGCTAATGCATATCCTCCATGGTAAAAGGAAACTTTAAGTTCCTCATGGAAGAAAATAATTAATAGTAATAATTCATGCATTCCTCGTGAAATAAAACTGCCTGATGGCCAATTGGTTGATGCCCTGACTTTGATAGACACTATATTATCTCTGAGGGACATAGAAAAGGTTTTGATGTTGTTGTCTCTGTCCTTATTTTCGTCTTCAATTGCCTTTGTTAAATTTCGATAACCACTTTTTTTCAGTTTCAGTTTCTTATTAATTCATTTTTTCCCTTAAAACTAAAAATGTCCTTTTTTAAAAAGTTTTTAATTTGAAAATACCCTTTTAGCTTAAGAAAGGAAAGACCCCCAACCGCAAGCAGGTAAAATTATGCATAATTTCCAACAATTTTACCAATGGGGGAATTCACCAGTCATGAAAGAGATTCTTTTTATTCTGTCTGAATTGCTATCAGAAAAATAAAAAAGCAAGTATCAGTAAAACAGGCACGATGAAACATGGACACAGCGGCCTATTTATCGAAAGTGTGAAATGGATGTCTTTCACAACAGTGCTGGACGACAAGCAGATCTCGAACAGTCCAGAAGATAAGAGATCTTGTGGACATGCTTGTATCGTGAACTATTCACCAATGAGAGGTGGGAGAAATTATGCCTTTCTTGAAGAATTTTCAAGCATGAAAGTTTTTTACTTGGCATATGAAAATAATCTGAGATCTTTATGGAATAGAGATTTGCTTTTCGAACTCAAAAACGCTTACTTTTAACGTTGGATGGATGTATAACAAAAGAATTTTCCTCATTAGATATAAAGGGAAAATAATTAATATATTCCCCAGAAAAAAAAATTCTTGCTGTTATTGGCATTTTATAAAGCTTCCAGTGGCCTGATGGCCGAGTGGCTAGCGCTCTGATGCTCGGTACCCCAGATTTCGTGTTCGAGTCCCGACGGTGCCTTGGATGTTTGTAGTGGTTCGGAATCCACTTCAAATAGTAGGTCCCAGTGTAATAGGATAATATATCGTTGCGGGGTAGTGTGACTCACGTCCGTAGCATATCTTCAAGCTACGCGTGCCCCTAGGTAGAGCTGAATGAGTCATGGCGATGCAGCTCTGAATGAGTCATGGCGAAGTTGCTTATGGCATAAAGATTAACTGTCTTTGCAATGCCAGGTACATTAGAAAAATAACATAAAGCGTCCAATTAGGATGTATGTCAAGGTGAACTTATTCCAAGGCGGCTGCATACAAAGGTACCACTGTAAGAGATTCTGTCACATTTGTTCAATCAGCCTTGAATATAAGGGTTGTATAAAGTAATTTAAACATTAGTTAAAATGCATAAATACAAAAATAGTTAGATAAAATACATGCATAAATGAAAATTTATTCAATTTGACTCTTTTCTGTTTTTTTTCCGCATGGATTTGATAAATAGACGATTTGACGAGATCAACAGATTTGAGATTTGCTAAAAATATGTTCCAAAGAGCTTTGTTGTAGTGCCTTTACCTCAGGATGTTTCGAGGACGAGACATTTTCTAGTCATTCAAGAGAATGCTATTACGGCTTGTTTGAACTTTGTTAGGGTGATTGAACTTTGTTAGCCATTCATTATCCATCCATTTACAAAATGCGAGTCATATTCCAAACAAAGATTCTATACCAAAAAATGTATTCACTTTCAAATAGGATTAAAGTATCTATATCGTATTTTAATATCTAATTTAGTCATTTATTTAATAGAAAACAAAATGAGAACAATAACATTATTAAAGAAAAAAGTGTTCAAAGCAAGTTACGGGACTAGTATGATAACTAATTGAGGTAACACATAAGAAAATTTCTTTTTTTAAACTTCATTTACAAAATTAATTTTATACTTAGTTAGGAAAACTTTTATAAAAAGTCATATATTTTTAAATATTTTTTTCATTTTTGGCTTTGGTATCTATGCAAAAAGAGTGGGTTAGTCGGCTAAAAAAAAAAATCAATAAAACTCATTCACTGTAAATCGGTGGTAAAAATTACGGGTTTGTAATATGTCGGATTAGTTAAGACCGCTTAAAATTATAAACAAGCCATATTGCAATATCCTATATTTTACTGGCTTGTATTTCATTTATTTTTCTCATGTGTTGCACAAATTTGAAACAATTATCTTAATAGAAACTTCTAGAAGCAATCTTTCTTTCTTTTCAGCACGGGATATAAAAAGAATAATAATTACAGTTTTCAAACAGTTAAGAAAAGCATTGCTAAAAGACGCTAAAAAAGAAGAAACCTTGTGCAGAGTTATTTCGGGTCACTATTCCATAAACTCTTGCAAAAAAATAAACCTCATTTGGAGACATAAAAATTGCAACTTAGGGAATTATACAACGTAGATGTATAGTTCTCTAGAAAAGTGCAATGGAAAATGTATGACATCACATCAGATGCACGAAAAATAGGCATTAATAGCCATATGGCACATGGTGTTTACTTAAAAAAAGTGCTTACAATCATCACCGCGTATAATAGGGTATACATGCACACACCATACAATAGTTAACTGCATAGAATCCAACAGTGTGGTTAGTGAAGACAGTACGCATAGAGATTCATAGTTTTATTGTGCTGTACATGGGATTTGATACACAAATTCTTTCGTGTTCATGAAAAAAATCCGTAGAGTCAAATATTATGGCTGCAACACAAAGGCAGCTTGTCATCCAACCTTCTGATTGCATTGGTTTTAGAATGACGTCGCAATGGATAGTGAAAGATATATGCATTCATAGTTTGTAATGTCGCCACTATACTGACTGTAGATGAAGTATGTATTCCAATATTCACAAGCGAAATACGTTACCTCTATGTAAATATGCCAATAGTTTCAAAAAACGCGAGCGGTGGAGAGCATGATGGTGATGATAAGAGCGTAATGATAACGGTGCATAATGTCCACAAAAGTGAAGGAAGCAATCAGATGAGCAACTAAGCCTCATTTTTCGATATCTGGGATTTTATATACGAATTCCACAAATTGTGTTCATAGAGAAAAATTCCAAAGCAGAATTAATATCTGACAACACAATGGCAGCTGGGCCTCCAACTTGCCGATGAGATTAATATTAGATGGCCGTTTGATGGATTACGAGAAGTATAGTCTTTCACTACAAAAGGTGCCAATAGTTTCAAACTGGTGGAATACCTAGAAGATGATAGTGAGTGAATAGAAGAGCATAGTGAGGTTAGTTTTCTCAAAAGTGAAGGCAGCAATCATACGAACAACTAGTCAGATATTAACTTTCAACAGTTGTTCAGAGTGCCATCATATCGCATGATTTACAGTACCATCATATCTCATTTACATACATGCATCTCATGGTAAGGGTTGCTATCATATTTCACTCATATTCATGCATCTCATTGATTAGGGTGCCAGCGTATCTCATTCATGTTCATTCATCTCATGGCTTAGGGTGCTATCATATTTTATTCAGATGCACTTCATGGTTTGTTTTTTTTCATCATATTTCATTAACGTACATGTACTTCATGATTTCGGATGCCATCCTATCTTATTCATGTTTGTGTACCTCGTATCCTTACAATTACACTCATGTCCATAAATTAAGGATAATTCAGAATCACACAGAAATTGAACTCTAAAATAAAAATTTCCCCTGTAGAATTATCACACATCTTGAAGAAGAATATGCAAATTACAGAAAACCACCAGATGGCTCAGATAGTACGTCACAATGACGAGTGTAAGAGAGGGGTATATAAGGAATGGTGGCAAAGAAGTAAAATTGTTCACAATCGCTTTAAAAGCCTTTCCAGTACAATAACCCATAATTATGGCACAAAGGAAGCATTTTGATGATTTTTTACGTGGTAGAATTATCGGACGACTGGAATGTGGACGTACCCAGCTGGAAGTATCCGAGGAACTTGGAATCGCCCAGAGTGTCATCTCCAGGCTTTGGCAACGATTCCAAGATGATGGTAATGTGAGTAGATGTTACAGCACAGGTCGCCCCCGAGTTACAACGCCGAATGAGGACCGGTATTTAGTAGTTACTGCCAAAAAGATACAGACGGAGCACAGCATCAGACCTGTCTCGTCAGATCTCTTCAGCTACCGGTACGACAGTTTCAAGGCAGACCGTATACAGACGCTTAGGGCACATTGGTCTATATGCTCGTAGGCCTGACAGATGTGTTCCACTTACCGCAACTCACTGCCGCCTGCGATTAACCTGGAGTAGAGAGCATGCATTGTGGACATCGCAACAGTGGTCTGGTGTGTGTTTCCGACGAGTCAGGTTTAGTTTGCAGTCTGATTCTTGCCAGACTTTCATATGGAGAGCGCCAGGTACCCGTTACCACCAAGAGAACACCATTGAACGACACCGTTACGGTGGTGCAGGATGGCTCGTTTGGGGAGGAATTATTCTTGGTTCCAGAACTGACCTGCATGTTCAGAGTGTAACGATGACAGGCCACATCTAAAGGATATCATTCTGGAACAACATGTACGTTTGTTTCGGGGCGCCATGGGTGCTGAATTTCTGTTTATGGATGACAACGCCTGTTCTCACCGTGCAAACATTGTAGACGAATGCCTTCAATTGGAGGATATCACCCGTATGGATTGGCCAGCATACTCCCGGACTTGAATCCAATAGAGCATGTGTGGGAATGCTTAGCCGACGAATTGCAGCCCGTCAACCTCCTCCCACCTGTCAACCGGAACTTCGGAGGGCATTGCTTGATGAGTGGTGTAATATTCTCCAAGATCAGATATTGCATCGTCCGGGAGACATACTCCATATTAACCATCATACTAACCATGTTATACTGTTTTTTATAAATAGGTTCTTTTTTAAATTTGCTCAGGGAGTAAAAATCGCAATTTTGATTAATTATGTCAAAATATAGCATCTTTTTTACTCTTTACCTTTTGTTTAATAAATAGACTTTACAAATAAGTCAAATTTGTTTTGCTTCTGTCTCTTTTTTTTTGCCTGAACTTCATTATCCTTAATTTATGGACATGAGTGTAGTATGCTATTCACATTTTTCAGCGGATAATATGAATAATTTGCACTAAATTAATTTATTTAACATATAAAAATACGAAATTCTTCTTCAAATATTTTTGTTGTCTTTTAAAATGTTTTCAATTTATATACACACCTATCCCTAAATTTCTACTTGTTAATTTATATTTTGTTGCTACTTTTTTTTTTTTTTCATAATTATTAAGAATACGAATTCATACAATATCAAGAATGATATATATCCATTTCCTTCCTCTAATGCAGGATTTCTTAGAACGAATTCATTGAAGAATCTAAAAACAAAATTAAAAAACAAATTTTAAGACCTTTTCCGACCTAGAACTTTTCGCTCCAAAGAATAATTGGGTGCCAGTTTAAAGAATCGCTTCGATACCTTTTCACACCCATGTGTTCTACGGTGGAAAAAAGAATCTATCTCCTCTCTTCGTCGAAGTTCGAAGCTTATTTTAAGAGGAGAAGAATTACGCCACTGTTCCGGGGAAGGGCATTAGTGGAAGAAAACGATTCTCCGAAGACAGATAGGGAGATGTAAACACAGAAGAGCGCAGGAAAAGAAAAAAAAAGAAAAAAAGAAATTATAATTATCTTGATAGAAAAAAGAACCATGTCTCGTTGATGTTTGCTGAAGTGACGTATGTAACAGTGGGGGTGGGGGAGAGATGGAACAGCGTGCTATTCGAAAAACGACTTAAAATAGCAAGTCGTACAGTGAAAGTTGGATGCACCTAATGTTTCTGTGTATGAAAAGCTACCTCCCCTTATTTCATCGGTTGTCTTGACATTTTTGCGGTTGGATATCATCATTGTCATGACATTGTCCTGCCAATAGTGAATTGATGATTGGGTTGTGACTTTTTTTTTTGCCATCCATTTGTGATTGGTCTTGTAAGGATAAAACAGATTAATAATTATTGGGTGATCTTTCCTTGGAATGTAAAATGGTGAGTATGAAATTCTATACTTATATTCCTCAGAAACTAAAATAGTCTCTTCATATTTATTTTGTTTAGTGCACAAAAAACTTTAAAAAAAATACTTAATGTTTTACAAATAAATTATTACAACTTTCACAACAACAACAACTGTGTAGTGGTTCGGAATCCACTTTAAACTGTAGGTTCGGGTCTAATTAGCCTGAAGTCTGCACAAGATCACCGTAGAGCGAACAACCAAACCTAATGCTTCTGTGTAGGAAAAGTTAATGTAAATGACTTTAAAGTAAATGTGCTCAAAAATAACTTTTAATGATAAATGAAAACGACTAATAGAATGTGTTGAAAGTTAATATTAATTGCTATCTATTTGTAAAGAATTTTTGCAGTTACTATTCTCGAAAGATTATTCATAAAAAAGTTTCATAACATACGACTTAAAATAGTAAGTCGTACAGTAAAAGTTGGATGCATCCTAGTGTTTATGGCTGCTTGATGGCTAATTGGCTAACGCTCTGGCCTTTAGTACCACATGCTCCAGGTACGATTCCTGGCGGTGGCATGGATGTTTGTGAGTGGTTCGGAATCCATTTTAAACTGTAGGTCCCGGTAATTAGTCTGAAGTGTGCACAAGATGACTGTAGAGCGACAAACAAAACCTAATGTTTCTGTGTATGAAAATCTACCTCACAGTTAATCAGTTGTCTTGACATTTTGCGGTTGGTTATCATCATTGTCTTCACATTGTCCTGCCAATAGTGAATTTAAGATTTAGTTGTGACTCTTTTGCCATCCAATTGGGATTGGTCTTATAAGGATAAAACAGATGAATAATTATTGGGTGACCTTTTCTTATGTAAAATGGTGAGTATGAAATTCTATATGGATACTCACCCTTAATGAGTGTTGGAATTTCTAAGAATGCTAAAGTTATTAATATATATGTTGAATAGCAATTAGTGTTGGCGTGACAAATATGTTTATTTAGCATGACAAGGAAGTGGAGTGAAACATAGAGATCAATGACCTTTTAAATATGGTTGCAGTGACAAAATATTTGTCTTAAATAGAAGACTAAATAGCGTATTTTTTTTACCATACCAAAATATAAAAATAATATTGTAGCAATCTTATTTAACAACTCAAAACTTTTTTTTTGCTGCATATTATATACAATCTAATATGATGAAAAATATTATAAAAAAAAAATTAAATATTATAAAAATTGAAAAAAAAAATGGCGAGATAAAAAAAAAACGTTTTTTGTAGTTCAATGTTTTTAAAAGCATAATTGTATGATATGCTGTACTTATGATACATTTATAATATTTTTAAGTAAATATTTATAGCATCATGGAGAATTTATTCTATATTACAAGAATGAAAAATAATTATACGAATGAATATTTATCTGGTTTTCCTTCTAAATTTTTAAAAAACAAATTGCGATCGATTTAATTAATGCAAGGTAATTCAATTTTTAATATTAATTAGGCAATATTAATAATCTGATTTAAATTGTAAACTTATTAAGCAGCAATTCATGTTGAAATTGAAGAGCCTTAAGTTGAAGATGAAACTTGAGTACCATCAAAATACTGAAAGTCTTTTAAACAAGGTGATGGCATTAGGAAACATAATTTCCTAGAGCATGCGCTAGGGAAAAAGCTAACGGACGTCCTACGGTAACTAACGTACGGTATGCAAAAACTCTCTATTATCTATTTGAATACGAAGTTGGTTTTACTTCTTTTAATTAATTAATAAGTAAATTTAATTACTAATTTCTATATGATTGCAGTTACAAAATTTCAGTATTAAATAGAAAAGAAAACTAAAAAGAATATTTTCTACTATACCAAAATATTTTTTAAAAGTATTGTAACAATCTTGTTCAACAATCAAAAATTTCTGCTGCATATTATACATATAAAATCTAAAAACAATATGAAATATTTTAAAAATTGAAAAAAAAAAAATTGTTTTTTGAATTAGGGTTAAAGATTTTTGTAGTTAGGAAATGTTTTTAAACGAGCATAATTATATAATATGCTGCATTTATAATATTTCTTAAGTAAATATTTATAATATCATGGCGAATTTATTTGTTATTACAAGAATGAAAAATAATTATACGAACAAATATTTCTCTGGGGTTTTTTTTTTCTTCTAAATTTTTTAAAAAACCTTGTTTTGAGATCGATTTAATTACTGTGAGATGATCATATTTTTAATATTAGTTAGATAATATTAATAATGTGGGGTCCTGATGGCAAAGTGGCTAACGCTCGGTGTCTGGGTATCGGGTTAGAGTCTCCGCGGTGCAATGGATGTTATGGATGCTATTCCAATATTCTCTGCTTGGTTGAAAAATATTGTAACTATAACTTAAAGTCGGTAATCAAGGGTTTAAATATAAATAATCTGTCGAAAAATAAAGTATGTTTGTTCATTCATTAAGTATATAAACACGAAACAAATAGTTGATTTTTCGATGATTACGTAAGAAAAAAACATTTTGATTACATGATTAAAAACGCTACTGTAGACGTCATATGATATCACTGATATTTATCACTTATTTATAGTTTTTTCTGATTAATAATATAGATAAATGAGTTATGTTAGATAATTTTGTCATTTATCTATAAAGTAAAAATTTTAAAGGTATGATTAAATCATCAAAACTACAGTGATAAAACTATAGATTAAAGAGAAACAATCAATATAATGTGTTATTAAAAAACTACTTTTTCATACAAAGAAATTCTAGTGTAGTCTTTTCGTTTTTACATTTCTGATGTCTCTTAATACAGTCGTTGTTCTGATGATAAATATTTCATGCATTAAAGTTATTGCATTACGAAACAAAGTTAAAAAGAAACAAAAGTCAAAATATCAGAAGCACTTAAATGAAGTGTTCTGTACAATCAATTTTTGTTTTTGTTTTTATTTATGAACTTGACTGGGATTTGTAGATCTGTCTGTATAATTTACAGTTAATAATTAATTAAAGCTACAGTGATAACTCGATATTTAAAGAAAAACAATCAAAATAATGTATTATTAAAAATTACTTTTTCATACAATGAAATTCTAATGTAGTTAATGTCATTTTTTCCGTTTTTACATTTCTGATACGTCTTTTAACACAGCCTTTCTTCTGATGATAAATATTTGATGTGTTGAAGTTGCTGCAAATTTAAAAGAAACAAAAGTTAGAAAATTAGAAGCATTTAAATGAATTGTTCTGCACAATTATTTTTGTTATTGTCTATATTTATGACGTTGGTTTTGCTTTTAGTATGAACTAGACTGGAATTTTTTTATCTGTTTGTATGATCGACAGCTAATAATTAATCAATGCAATTAATTAATCAAAGCTACAGCAATAAAACGATATTAAAAAATCAAAATACTATATTATTAAAAAACTCCTGTTTCATACAAAGAAATTCTAACGTAGTTAATGTAATATTTCCGTTTTTACATTTCTAATATGTCTTTTAACACATTTTTTTCTACATTAAAGTTACATTACTACTATTACAATATTCTATATTTTTGATACATTAAAGTTGTTGCATTATGGAACAAAATTTTAAAAAAACAAAAGTCAGAAAGTTAGAAGCATTTAAATGAATTGTTATATACAATCTATTTTGATTTTCCCTTTATTTATAATGTTTTTGCTTTTATAATATTATGAAACTTTACTGGCATTTGTTGATCTGTCTGTATGATCGACAATTAAATCAAAGCTACAGCCATAACACGATATTTAAAGAAAAGCAATCGAAATAATATGCTATTAAAAACTACTTTTTATATAAAGAAATTCTAATGTAGTTAATGTAATCTTTTCCTTTTACGTTTCTGATGTCTCTTAACATAGTCTTTTTTTTTCTGACGATAAAATACTTGTTGTATTGAAGTTGTTGCATTATGAAACAAAATTAAAGGAAGCAAAAGTCAGAAAATTAGAAACATTTAAATGAATTTTTCTGCACAATCATTTTTGTTTTTTGGATGTATTTATGATGCTCTTTTTGCTTTGATTATGAACTTGACTGAGAATTGTTGATTAGTCTGTATGATCGATAACTAATAATTAATCAATGTTACAAGGATAACGCAATATTTAAAGAAAAACAACCAAAAAATAATGTGTTATTATCATGTGCGAACATGATGTTGTCCTGGTTAGGGGTCCGTGACGTTATCCAAAAAATGAGGGCCCAGCAAATAAAACTAAATTCCAAATTTTGGCGGGAAATGGTACTTTGGGCCCCTTAACTTCATGAATAACATTAGTCTTATGAAATTTTCTAGAGAATTCTGGCTTTTTGTTTGATGTGTTTTGTAGTATGGTCTTGAATAATTTTTCATGTTTTGGCTTGGGATTTTAAACATTTGTATTTCCCATGGCTATAAGTACTCGTAGTAAGTTGATCAATTCCTTCTTCTTAAAGTTTCATATTTATAACTTTTGGCATTTTCCGATGCCTATTGAGCTGTATAGTGCTTCTTATAGCATTTGGAATACTTCATTCTTCATTTACGATTAGAATTTTCAAATTTTGATATATTCTCTTAGCTATTGAATGTGATAATGATTCTTGTTGAATTTGGAATACTTATACTTCATTTATGCCCAGAATTTTCAAACTTTGATATATTCTTTAGGCTATTGTATGTGATAACGTTGCTTGTAGAATTTGGAATACTTCATTCTTCAATTACTACTACATGTAGCTTACTTTTGTATATTCTTTTAGAGATTCTTGAACACTTCATTCTTCATGAAGTTCTTGATCTATTCAACATTGCTACATTCACATGGCTATTTGAATTTCAATCAATTGCTTCATATATCTCGTGCATTATTAAACATTGGCATACTCCTGAGTTTACTCATCCGTTCTCGAATATTCACACATGACAAGTTGAAATTTGCTGAGCAGATTTCAATTTTTGTATAATTCTTCTATGTCTTTTAAAAAACTGCTTTTCCATACAAAGAAATTCTAATGCAGTTAATGTAATCTGATAAGTATGTATTTCTGATAAGTATGTCTCTTAACACAACCTTTTTTACTGATGATAAATACTTGATATATTAAAGTTACCGCAGTACGGAACAATGTTAAAAAGAAACAAAACTCAGAAAGTTAGAAGCATTTAAATGAATTGTTCTGCACAACCATTTTTGTTTTTGAGTTTATTTATGACTGAACTTGACTGTGATTTGTTGATCTGTCTGTATGATCGACATCTGTCTTCTTTTTATTTTGATTTTGTCAACATGTGTGTTGGTGCGTCAAAAAGTCTTTTTTCCTCTCAGAATTTTTCTTTTTTGTAAATTTATTTAAAATGGCATCTCTAATGTGAAATCTTGTCAGTGCTTTTGATCAAGTTACACCAATAAAGAGCAAGATTTATTTTAATTCGTTAACTACAACATAAATATGACAAAAAAATTAATTATTAACTTTAATTGATTATAATTCTATAATTCTTATTAATTACATTCTTTGATGAATTTTATTTATTGCAAAAAAGGTTTTTGTTTTTATTTATAATGTCTTAATTAAACAAAAATAGTAAAAGTTTCCAAACTACTTATCGAAAACCTTATAGAAATTTGAAAAAATATATAAAAATAATCATAAAATGAGCTTCAAGTGTAATTAAAAATAGCATTTTTGTTCGAATTACATAGTTTATTTATGCTATGTATGAACGAATATAAATTCGAATACATTCTTTGATGGATTTAATTTATTGCGAATAATGTTCTTTTTATTTGGAATGTCTTAATTAAACAAAAATCACAAAAGTTTCCAAACTACTTATCGAAAACATTAGATATTTGGAAAAACATAGAAAAATAGTCACAAATTGACCTGCAAATTGTAATCAAAATAGCATTTTGTTCTAGTTACCTAGCTTGTTTATGTTATGTATGAACGAATACAAATTCGAATACATTCTTTGATGGATTATGAATAATGCTTTTTTTTATTTGGAACGTGTTATTCAAATAAAAATCACAAAAGTTTCCAAGCTACTTACCGAAAACATTATAGAAATTTGAAAAAATATAGAATAATAGTCATAAAATGACCCACAAATTGTAATCAAAATAACATTTTGTTTTAATTACCCAGTTTGTTTTACTCGTAATACTCGTGATGTTTGTATCTTGTTATGTGTGAACGAATATAAACACAAGAGTATAAACAGAAGTGTTACTATAAATCGAAGATTAACTTTTAATCAAATTAATACTAATACCAATAACAATTTTGAACAGTCACAATTTTAAAATGAATACAAATGTGCACCAACATGATCAAGATGGTTTTTATTTTCAATGTACGTTGAGTTATGTTGTTATATCTTTTAAATTTTTCATTTATTTTATGTCACAGTCATGTTATGTAAAAAATGTTACAGTATGTTACGTTGACATTCAAATCGTTTTTAAATTACCTTATGAGTATTTGTAATATAATGCAATGATATCTAGCCTTGTAAAAATCACAAGCACCACAAAGAACAAATGTCTAACAAATAACATTAGATCGAAAATTAGCTAACACAAAACGAGCTACAGACCCACTATAGACATTTATTTGAAATTAAAAAATGAAACATAATGAGTTGTTTTTTTTGTTTACTATTATTCTTACACGCAAATTTAGATAATATAATAATAATGATACTAAACGCACATTGTAAAAGAAATGCATAACACTAAAAAGGAAACATAAAAATTATATAAATATAAACGGAATAAAAAACCGAAATCATTAAAATATATTTATTTTACTAGTGCGGTATTTGTTTCTCCACTCTTTTTACTTAGCTTTTGCAAATTGATCTCAATTTTGATTATTTGCACATCGTAATGGGTGTTGCAAGTTAGTGTCCGTTATGTTTGGGCGTGTTTAGCGTTTGGTCAATTTCATTTTTGAAAGGAAAAAAAAAAACGATTCACAGGTGTAAGTTGAACAAAAAAAAAAAAAACTTAAAAAAACAACTTTAAAAACTCACTTAAAGTGAAACATTGAACCTGCTGTATTAGATGTACCAAGATGCGCGCTCATCATGGTTTCGCAGAATATAGTTTAATTATTCTGCGAACTCATAACTATAAACTCATCAATAAAACAGACAACATTTGTCATACATTCGCAAGACTATTATTTTAAAATCAAAGTAAATTTTTTTCTCATCATTTCGACAGATAATTTTTGAATAGATGGATGCACACATAATGCATATTTTTAATACATTGGTTTTCACTACTTTGGCCATCGTAAAAAAATATTTTTGTAAAAGTATGATAAATCTTTCAAGAAAAAAAACGTTCAAGGCGGGCTGCGAGTTGGTCCCCCTTACTTAGACTTACTTGAACTTGTCCATTGAACTCCACTCACAACAATTTCAACTATGGATTATCTATCAGCAAGATGGTGTTCTAGTTCTTGAGTTCTGAGAAAAATTTCTTGGCCTAAAATTTGAAGGGATGGACGAACGCCACGGCCTCTCGATATTGCTCCTCTTGATCCTTCTTTTGGGACTATATCAAGGACAGAGCTTTTTACGTCATCAGTTTATGACGTTGAAGAACTGAAGACTAGTATAAAATTACTATGCTGTTACAGAAAACATGTTAAAGAAAACTGAGCGAAAAAGCCGCTTTGACATTCTTCCAGCTACCAAAGGGGTAGACATTGAAATCTATAGAAGTATGTGATCTTGGGAGTGTGCATACACTACTTCGAAAAAAAACTATTTTCAATTCACAAAAATTTTTAGACACGTGGATGACCTAATTAGCGCTCTAACGCTCATTACTACAGGTTTCCCTTTGGAGTCTCGGCGGTGCCATGGATGTTTGTAGTGGGTTTATTTAAAAAAAATAATACAATAATCTTCCAGCTGAATTTTTTGTTATCAACATTAGCATTCATAACACATCACAAGTTATTATATTTGTCAATAGGAAGGATTTCATCCCATTCATTATTATTAGAATAGCATCCTGGAACTCCAACATCAGTATCAAACCAACATCACATCGCGATATCATCAACTATAATGGTTAACTCCATCTATAATGGCAGTGATTTTAAACAACAACAAAAAGAAAAAGAAATTAAGAGTACCCTATTAAAAAATGATGTTCCAAGAACATTTCTTCGCCGGTAATTTTTAATCTATAATCTCCCAACTCATTATTATTAAAAGAATGTTTTGCATAGTTTGCAGTTTCCATTGGGGGTGTTTTCTCTCACATTTCTGCCAAGAAGTAATGAATCACTTCATCAATTTCTATACCACAATTCCTTTTTTTCACGTTGCTAATTAACGCAAATCCGCAGATACTATATATAACATACCCGCGAATATTTTTTTTTTTTTCTAATGCAGCTGGCAAACACTTAGACAGCTTGGTCTTAGATGCCTTAAGGCAAGCGCTGCACATACGTACTCACTTTGCATTACCCAGGGGCGCGTGTAACTTGAAGATAAGCCACGAACGCGGAGTAACAGTGCCCCTGCAACGCTCTACGATCACATTAGACCGGGACCTGCACTTTAAAGTGGATTCCGAACCACTACACACATCCATGGCACCGCCGGGACTCGAGCACGAAACCTGTGGTACCGAGCGCCAGAGCGCTAGCCACTCGGCCATTCAGGCCCATACCCGCAAATATATAGATATACAAATTGCTTATCATAGTCTATCAATCAATCATTCGCTTAATGGTCATATTATTATAAACATTCATGAGGTTCTATCATATGACTCTATTTTTGCTTTATAAAACAGGCTGCACTACACTGTCATTTTTCTTCCTTCAATACCTTAGACCACTCTAAACCAAACCTTAAGGATATTCTATACTCTCCATGTTATCAGAGATAAGTCTTTGACTTGGATAAGATAGAAATATGATATATTACTTATTCCTTTATAAAAACTATCTTCATGTATTATAATTAATTTCTTTTGGGTTTTTATGTCTTATTTTGATTTTACTAATTTCTAAAGGGTTTTACTGATTTCTTGAACAAATTGTTTCATTTCTTCTTTTATATATATTTATCGTCGATGCTGTTGAGTATTCAGAAGCGTATAGTTTAAAATTTTTAATTGAAATTAACTACTTTACTTAAATATTGAATCACTTTCGCTTACTAGTTATTAACAAAGCAAATTCATTTTGGAACTTAATAACTATTAAATTTGTTGTCTTTTTTTCTTATTGTATTATTTATCTTCCTTTTAACCCCGTATATGCCTAGTAATTCAGTTATTGTAAGTTAAAAATAAATATAACATAAGAAAATGTGTATGAAAAATTTGACTCAGGGGATTAGATAAATTTGTAATAATTTGGTTAGATTTTTTGTATGTTATGTTTGAAGGATATTAAAATAAATAATTTCAGAAACACGAATTTAGCTCATGGATGATTAAAACAAAATTAACAAGAAATCAAAATTCCACTTCATTAAAATTAACCAATCAAGAAATTTTTTTACTAACTATAAATTTATGTATCATTATTTCCTAATGGATCAATAATAACAACATAATCTTGTCAAAATCTCTTTCTATGTATTCTTGAATTCAAACAAACACAGTTTTTGTTATTCAAGAAAAAATTGATTAATGTGGACACATTATATTTCTTTTTTAACATTATTATTGATTTCGTCATAAATAATTCCTCTTCAACAAAAGTTAACCAAACAATTTTAACATTATTATGGATTTCGTTATAAATAATTCTTCTTCACAAAGTTGACCAATCAATTTTAACATTATTATTAATTTCGTTATGAATAATTCTTCTCCAACAAAGTTAACCAATCAATTTTAACATTATTATTAATTCCGTTATGAATAATTCCTCTTCAACAAAGTTAACAAATCCAGTTAACCGATCAATTTTAACATTATTATTGATTCCTTTATAAATAATTCCTCTTCAACAAAGTTAACCAATCATTTTTAACATTATTATTGATTTCGTTATAAATAATTCCTCTTCAACAAAGTTAACCAATCAACTTAATAATATTATTAACAAATCAATAATAATATTATTGATTTCGTAATAAACAATTTCTCTCCACCAAAGTTAGCAAATCAATTTTAACATTATTATTAATTTCGTTATAAATAATTCCTCTTCAACAAGGTCCTTACAATGCGTTCTTTCCTGATTATTATTGTACCAGAACAATTGCGGCAGAAATCAGAACTCATCTCTGCTCCTAAAAATATAATTTCCTTGACGTTTGTTTTGAAATTGTGCGAAGTTGCACAACAAAAGTTCTTGAATCAGAATCGCGACATCTTGAAAAGATTTCAACCTTGTTTTTCTTTTTACACTTTTGAACAACGGCCAAATTGATGAACATTTGTCGCATTTCATCATTTTTTTTTTATCAAGCAACATTAACGTTTGTTCTGCATCTATTTTATTCTGAATTTAACAATAACATTCGCAAATAAAAGAAAAACTATTTTTAGAGATATTCAAAGAGTCCTTGAAAAAATTGTTGGTCATTTTACAAACAGGTAAAGACTTACGGATCATTGGGTTTGTGGATATTTAATGAATGCATTCCTAAGAGAGACATTGAAAGATTAGATCCAACGAAGAATTTTTCTGGCCTACTAATTTATCATGCTCATCCTTAGTACAAACACAAAAATTTAATTTTGTTCTTTTTCCGAGCTATCCTTGGTAATAGTTACTATAGACCTTTAATCTTTATATATATATATGATTGTCCTGTACATGTGTTTGCCACTGAACTCCTCATAAGCGGCTGGACCAATTTTGATGAAATTTGTGTGTGTTTGAGTGGGTCCCTGGAGAGTTTATATTCATAATTGGACCAGTAGGTATATCTTTGTAAATAATTATTTGTGTTTGTCATTGAACTCCTCCTAAACGCTGAACCGATTTTAATGAAATGTTGTGTGTATGTGTGTGTGTGGGTCCCTGTGGGCAAGACAAATCACTCATTTGTAAGTATTATAATAATATATATATAAAAAAAGAACTGAAAACTTAAGAATAATTCCAGAAGTGATTCGTCATTATAGTATGAAGTGAAAACAAACTCATATATTAAAATTGTTATATTAGATGAAATGTTTTGCGTGTGTTCGACGAAACATTGAGAATGTTTTTATGCTACCCCTAGTTGGTGCTGCAGTCTATCCACTCCTAACCGTTCAACCAATAGCTATGAAAATGGGTAATAGTATGTATTCGAGTATGGAAAATAGGTTCGCGCTTTCCATTTAATTGTTACTTGCCACCAGAGGGTGCTGCAGCATTTCATCTTATAGACCGTTCAAACGATATCCATGAACATGAGTATGCACATATATTAGAACATGGAGAATATATTCGCGATATGTAATTTGTACAATGTATTTTTTTTTTCCTTGGCAGGACAACGTATACCGGGTTCTGCTAGTAACTTATAAATAAACAAAATGTCACGAGCCCGAACATAAAATTGACGTTCATTATTCAATTAAGTAAACATTTAAAATATAATAAATATTAAAATTAGACATATTTAATATTTGGGTGAAGGGACGTTAGCCACCAGGCTTTGTAAGCTTTTTTTAAGTTAAGCTTCGTTTATTTATTTTTAACAGTTATTATTTATTACCCATAGAATTCCAGGTATTGTTTTGGGAGACGGGTTTTTCTTTTCTTCGTTTCCTTGACCACTTTCAACGTTTCTAATTGGTTTTTTTAATTCTTTTATCAACTATTCTTGTTGATTTATTTAAATTTCTTTCACGAACTTTTTATAAAATCATTTGAATTTCTATAGTTAATTATTTTTTATTTAATCTTTTCTTTTTTTGAACTATAATTGATGAACACAATTTAATACCTCAAAATGATTTATTGGTATTTTTTGTCTTTTTTGTTTAAAATATCTATTATGCTATTTGTTCTTGCATTAAATTCTAAAATTTTATGGGAACCTGTATATTGGCCCAGCCTATTACAATTTTGTTTTACTTTATTTTATCAATTATTATTCATTTTATATTATTTTAGCAGTTTTTTTAAAAGGTATGGATATTACAATAGGAATTTGAATGCGAATGATTTCAGGTGTGATCCATCATTATTGGGGGGGTGGAGAAAATATACTTCTATATTAAGATTATAATAAAATTAAGCACTTTTGTGATTTGAATGTTTTTAATTGAAATCATTGAGTAGTTTTTAGTTAATGGTTACTTGAAATTATTTAAAAAAAATTTGATATTTTATATTTAAAGGAATGTTTAAAACAATGCCAGTATTAAAATTAGATGTATTCCACATTTATGTAGTGGGGTATGTTAGCCATCCACTCTTGTGAGAGTTTTAAGTTAGCTTTCGTTTATTTCATTTTATCAATTCATATATATTTTGTTTAATTATATATTTTTTTCAAAACGTATGAATATTACAATTGGAATCCATGTTACTTTAGAATGATTGCAGATATGATCCATTATTAATTAATATGGACTTAATATTTTTATATTATAGAGTTAGTATCATCCTATATTAAGATATTCGTAAAATGTAGCCTATTTTATGCTTTAAATGTTTACAATTGAAATAATTTGGTAATTATTAGACAATGAGAATATGAAATTATTAAACAAATCTGATTAGTATTAATATTTTGCAAGGAATGAAGAAATTCACTCACTAGAGACAGGATATCTCTTCGCATCTTTTTTTTTTTTTTTGGTGACAATTTATCAAATTTTATCAATCATTCTTATAAAAAAAAAAATCATTTAAAACAATGTAAATTCTTCTTAATACAGCTGCGTAATATTCTGAATGAAAAAAAAAACTTATTTTTTTTCGATACATTGATAAAAAAATAAATCAAAATAACAATGCAGTGCTTGAGAAAAGTGCGTATAGTTCTTTTATCAGTTTTCTCAGGTTAGTCATTTTTTATATAATGATTTATCACTGTTAAATTTTTTTATTCTTTTCATTAATTGATGTAAACAAGAAATATCTGTTTGTTTAACTTTATCATTTTATCATCGTTTCCTTTGTTATTTTTAACGTAAAATTCTTTTACATAATCATGGAATATAAACTGCTATATAACTGCTAAACAATTACTGCTACTTAACTGCTAAACTTTGGTATAATATTTCATTATAAATATATAATAAAATAATATATCAAACTTTTAGAGTGATTCCTCATTAATTAGTATGGCTCCTATATTGAGACCGTTGTAAAATTTTAATTAATAAAATAAGATATATTTAAGAGATATTTTTTGGGGGAGGGAAGTTGGTTTATTAAAGTTATACATATAAAAAGATATTTATATAATCCTATGCTAAAAAAAAAAATTCTAAAGTAATATTAATTATATAATCTACTCATTTTGCAATTGAAAAGAAAATTTAATAAGTAATTTGTAGTGTGTAGATTGGGTAACCGGATTGTAACTGGGTGAGGTTTGCTTAAGACACTTGAGGCACAGGTTGGAGATCTCACAGTTTTATTTACACAAACACCAGACACATAATTAGAGCTATACATTATTTATCACAATTAATGGGAGATAAATATAGATTCGTGGAAAAGACTTCACGTCTAAACCGAAACCCGAAACTTGGATAGGCCTTTGCGCCTATCCGAGTTTCTATAAACTATAAACTAAACTTCTGCACTTCTAATGGAGTGTTGTAAACCGAAACCCCGAAACTTGGATAGGCCTTGTGCCTATCCGAGTTTCTATAAACTATAAACTAAACTTCTGCACTTCTAATGGAGTGTTGTAAACCGAAACCCCGAAACTTGGGATAGGCCTTGCGCCTATCCGAGTTTCTATAAACTATAAACTAAACTTCTGCACTTCTAATGGAGTGTTGTAAACCGAAACCCGAAACTTGGATAGGCCCTGCGCCTATCCGAGTTTCTATAAACTATAAACTAAACTTCTGCACTTCTAATGGAGTGTTGTAAACTGAAACCCGAAACTTGGATAGGCCTTGTGCCTATCCGAGTTTCTATAAACTATAAACTAAACTTCTGCACTTCTACTGGAGTGTTGCAAACGAAACCCGAAACTTGGATAGGCCTTGCGCCTATCCGAGTTTCTATAAACTATAAAACTAAACTTCTGCACTTCTAATGGAGTGTTGTACTTCCTTTCGGAGAAAATCTTGGAGTCTACTGACCCTTTCTCGAGAAAGCCACAAGGGGGCCCTCCTACCAGTATGTAGGTTTGGTTTGTCGCTCTACGGTCATTTTCTGCACACTTTGGGCTAAACAGAGCGGGACCTGCAGTTTAACGTGGATTCCGAATCACTTACAAACATCCATACCATCCTCAGGGATTGGAACTTGAAGTCTGTGATACCAAAGGACACAGCGGTATTGCCAGTTGGCCCCTCAGGCGGGAAGCACGGTTACATTTTAAAATTAAGTTTTTTATATTTCTTTTCAATTTTATCGAAAGTCTATGTTTCACATTTTGTTTATCCTTTAAAATATATGTTAAATGAAATTTTATAAAATTATATCTAAAGCGACTAATTCTGTATGAAAATATTGGCATTTTAATGCTTTTAGTAAAGCTTTATAAAATTTTCAATTAAAATATATTATAGAAAAGTATTATTTAATTTTCCAATGCCACCTAAACTTTCGAATCGAACTGTCATTAAAATTCAAAACTCACAATGCACTGTTAAAAGTACAAAATATATAATAAATTTAAAATTCCGTTTTTTTTTTTTTTATTTATTATTATTTTTAGGTTGACTGTTTTATTTCGTAGTTATCTTAAAATAGAAAAAAACAGAAACAGACCAAATCCTTCTGTTGCTCAATCTTATTACATTAATTTTTAATTCCATATTAGATAGCTTAAAAATTTGTTAAATGCATTATTTTTTAAGTTGTTGAAATTCAGCATGAAACATGTACAAATATCAGTGCCGAAGATATATCCGCCTCTAGTTTTAACATGCTAATTTATTAGTTTTTATTTACTTGATTATCAAGAAATTCACACCAAAACAAATGCAGGCTAATCCGTATTCAAAGATTTGTTTCCACGCGTTATTTTGCAAAAATCAAAAAGGAAGAAAAAATGAAAAAAAAATTTTGTAATCTTTTTATTTTTAGTACCAGTTACAATGATTCAAAATATTTTACAAAGCATTCAATTTTCTTCAATTATCTGATATGGGCAGTCCAAGCAAAGACGAGTAAATGACATGACAACGTACATTATTATGTTGCTGATTCTGTGTAGTATATAAGTAGTGAAAATGGTGGCCATGACAATGGTATTAGCTCCACTAATTCCCCAATATGTTTGTTCGTAAGAAACATAAGAGTTGCATTTTTTTGACAAATATACCATGAAAAGTAACTCATATACACGCACATACAAATATACACATACACTGACAATACAATATATATATATATATATATATATATATATTTATATATATATATATATATATATATATATATATATATATATATATATATATATATATATATATATATATATATATATATATATATATATATAGTACGTATATTTTATATATATATATATATATATATATATAAATATATATATATATATATATATATATATATATATATATATATATATATATATATATATATATATATATGGCATATATATATATAATTCTCTTACGTGTGTTTGTCAAAACTCTTCCTAAACGGCTGGACAGATGAAAATCTTTTGTGTGATTTGAGTAGGTTCCTGGATAGTTTAGATTCATAATGGGACCCGGTAGGTGGCGCTTTAATCGGGTTCTTCTGTACGTGTGTTTATCACAGAACTCATCCTAAACGGCCTGAACGATTTTGATGACATTTTGTGTGTGTATTTGAATGGGTTCCTGGATGGTTTAGATTCACAATTGGACCCGGTAGGTGGCGCTGCAATTAGATTGCAAGATTTTTTTAATTTGCATTTTTTTAATTTAATATATATATATATATATTCTATATTGTAAACTTTTTTCGTTCAGGGAAGACATATTTAACTACAAGTCAGTGAAATCATTAAACTTTGGCTGTTAATTTAATTGACATACAAAAATTCCTTTTAAATTCGAGTTAAAGATAGATAAACAATAGATGTTATATAACAAGTTTAGGAGTCCTTGAAATAATGTTTTTGCTTTCTCTCAAAAGATCTTTTCGTGTTTTTCCTTTGGTAAATATTGCAGCAATTGTCTCTGTTTATTAGTCTTCTTTTTTCACGACTATTGTGTTTAGTGACAACTATTTTAGTGATGACTATTGTTTATAATGACGGAGACAACCCTGCAATGTTTACTCAAGGAAAAACATAAAAAGATCTTTTGAAAGAAAAAGCAAAAACAATATTTCAAGGACTCTCAACTAATACCATACTAGTTGACTCTATTAATTAAATTAACATAATTTTTATGAACTCATGTTAATAATGTTTTCTTTCTCTTAAATATATTAAATTTTTAAAATTAGATTGCGATTTGTGATAAAACTGTCCATATTAAAACTTTTCATTTTTTTTTCATTAATAAACATCTAAAAAATTACAATGAAAATTTTTTTTTTCATTTAACTTATCTAATTATAGTACATGTAAGATAAATAATAATATTTAATTTTTTTATAAACAGCTATCGTATTTCTATGCTCGCATCTAGGTCTTTTTTGCCCGTACTCGTGGCACAGTGACAACGTGTAGTGCCCACTGGTGAGCATTAGAACTGAGGTTCAATCCGGCTTTGTTGTAGACGATGTTTCAAAAGCGAGGGGTCTCGATGGCGTTTGGGATGTTCATCATCTTGCCTCGTGAGTCGGACTATCTGGTGGAAGTTTTCTGGGTTTTCTCCGTACGATATGCAAATGCGGAGTGGTCTCCTCCTAAATGTCTTCCAAGGCGGTGTCCTCCTTCTTCAGCGATGTGGAGCCAAGACAGACTTCTACCTAACGGGGCTCTATCACAACAGAAGCTGCCCCCATTCCCTCCATCCATAATTATAATTAGACCAGGACTAGAGTTTAAAATGGATTCCAAACTACTCACAAAAATCCATGCCACCACCAGGTTTAAATCTTGAAGCCTGTGGTGCCAATGTAATACGCTTTGGGTTTCCAATTTAAAGGAATAGATATAGTATATAATGATATTCAAATAATAGATATTCAAATACAGTTCATACAGTTATTATAATAGATATTCAAATACACAGTTCATATTCTTTTCTGACGTGAGTTGCGGTATACACTCGTTTGGTTGTAGGTTTCGGGTCTTCTTGTTATGTAGGAATTAATTTTAATGTTAGGAATGCTATAACTCAACATTAGGCACATGCGAACTGAATTTGGACACTAAGTTTTAGTGTGCCAAAAGTAAGTCTTAGTCTGACTCGTGGACCAGTGCTAACATGTGCTGTTAGCGTGCAAGAATGCTCAAGATTGAATCCTTTTGGTGGCGTTCGTTGTGGTCACTGCTTTCAGAAACAAAGAAATTCGATAGCGATTGGGATAGTGTAAAAGGTCTCACATTAATGATCAAAATTTTTAATGGGTGTTTACCTCATTTTCCTTTATATGACAAGCTGATGCCGGGAAATTACCTCATTTGTACTTTCCTTTGTTGCCTATTTGCGGTATATATATGGAAGCCCAGCGATGTTAAAAAAAAGTTAAATTTTCGACCATAACGAATAAAAAATGAACTAAATAATATAATAAAATAACATAAATAACCATAATATATTTAATATAAATGAAATAATTATAATATAACATAAATAAACTAACTAATGCAATAAAATTACATAAATATAATATAACATGAATAATTTACATCCATATTTCAGTGAAAGCATCGCTCCCAAATGCCAATTAACGATTTTATATTAAAATTGAGATCCAGAGATATCCGGTTAGGTTTAAAGCTCTACTGTCATTTTGTGCGCACTATGGGATTATTAGACCGGGACTAGAGTTTAAATGGATTCAAACCACTCACAAATATCCATGCCACTGCCAGGATTAAAACTTGAAGCCTGTGGTACCAATGTAATACGCTTTGGGTTTCCAATTTAAAGGAGCTGGGTTCGAAACATGACAATTACCGAATAGAAAGCAACAGTGTCTATGTTGATGATGGACATGAACCCAAATATCGTGCTCAGCACGAAAAGAAATCTAAGAAAGGTGTGAAACTCTCAAATGTCACTCCTCGAGATGTTCATCTAAAATGAGTGTATCACATTAAGGTGGCATTGTAGCAAACATCGCTGTAATTCATCTTGTATAACGCTGTATTTGCTATGAATTTATTATTAAAAAATTTAACGATCTACCACCTAACAGAATTGAATTTTCCGACAATATATTATTTAAAGGCCTCACAATCACTATGAATTTCTCTGTCATCAAATACTTATAATAATAGTGTTTTTACAAAATTTACAAATTGTTATTTATATTCAGTGATTAAAAATTTTTCATGCAAAGCCTGCGTTTGTAACTGTTCATAATGGTCAATATGTTTCAAATATCCATACACTGAAAAAAATATTGAAAAAATTTTGAAATTAAAATGTTTTTAAAATTTGAATTCAATGGAGAACACTGTGTGCAATAAAAATTGAAAAATGCTTTAAATAGGGATTAAAAGATTTATATATATATTACGCTTCTACAGCCATTTGTATGAATATATAAATACATGTTATATTTTATTAAAAATTATATTAATTAATTTTTTTATAATTATTTTAGGTAGATTACGGATTAACTGAAGAGCAAGTTGCCGGTAAGTATACTTTACAATTAATAAATAAATATATTCTTCTAATAATATAACAGACAAAGAAATATTTACCGAATTTTTAACGATTTAATTACAAAATTAATATTTTAATGATTTAAAAATTATTCTTTAATTTGTTTCATATCTTTTAAAATAGCAGCACTAGTAAATTTGGTAATTTTTATACATTGAATGCACAGGATGATTATAAAAAAAAAAAATTCTCTATATTTGAGTCCTTAATTATTATATCATTCACAGAAACTGAATGAAATTTTATTTTTAGGTATGCGATCAAGAATAATATGAAAAACAACAGTTAAAGTCTCCCATTTAAGATTACAGGAACACGAATTCGAAAATGTTGCATGCCAACACCTACTGTTTTTACTGAAATATGATCTCTGTATAGTGAAAAACCATAAATAGCATTGGAGCAGTACATGTAACACGAAATTCACCGGCTCTAGACAGACTACTACTACACCCACATCACTGTGCCTAAAGCTGAGTTGCCACTTTACAGTTTGGGAATGATGTGGGGAGAAGTTGAACTGGGCTCTGTGAATCTCGATAGTCATATGAGACCGGGACCTAAGGCTTAATGTGGATTCCAAACCACTAGAAACATCCATGGCTCCACTGCGTCACGAACCCGAAACCTGTGGCACCGAGCGTCACTTGACACACTTTACGAGCTAAACGCTTGGTCATTCAGACCCTAATGCTAGACAGATTACTACTACACCACCACATCCATCACTGTGTCTAGAGCTGAATTGTCTTTTTGCTTGGGAATGATATGGATGAGAAGTCTAATTGCATTCTGGGACTCTCTACAGTCATATGAGACCGGAACCTGCGGATTAGAGTGAATTCCAAGCAACTACAAACATCCATGGCAGCGCCGTGACTCGAACCCGAAACCTGTGGTACCGAGTGCCAAAGCGCTAGCAACTCGGCCATCAGGCCCGACCTAGAAACTAAGAAAAAAATGAAAACAACCAATAAAGAGAGAGAAGCAACAGAAAGCAAAAACATTTCAATGTGTTTCACAAACTTTCTACGTGACCTTCTTCACATACAATGACACTTTAAATGCTACATTTGGTGGATAGCGCTGAAGCATGTACCATTGCAAGAGGAATCTGTTGAGCCTGACGTCTGATGGCATCTTTCAAATCAGATGCAGTCTGTGGATTGAATGCATGTATTTTAGATTTCATTTATCCCACAACTAGAAATACGTTGGAGAGATATAAGGGGATCTTGGCGGCCTCGGAAATGTGAAATGGTGGGAGATATTTCTGTCACCAAATTGTTGTATAAAAGAAACGTTTGACAGAAGGCTTCATAAACAGGAACGTGCCATCTTGGAACCATACGACTTCAGATAGAACATTTTGTTATAGGAATACCTGAAATCTAAAGTGTATGCATTTAATCCGCAAACTGCACCTGATGTGAAAGATGCCATCGGACGTCAGGTTAAACAGATTCCTCTTGCCATAATACGTGCTGGCGTGTATTTCATAGTGTGGGAAGGAGGTCAAGTGGAAAATTAGTGAAACACATTAAAATGTTTTGCTTTCTGTTGCTTCTCTGTAATTATTGGTTGTTTTCAATTCTTACTATTAGCTCACACTCTCCCTATATGTATCTTGTTCAAATTTTCAAGCGTTCTTAAATACTTTTTATTCATCCACTCAAGTTCAAATACATTTTTTTTTTAACTTGTAGTGAATGACACTGGATGTTAATACAGTTTTTTCAAATATTAATTCAGTAATTAAATTTAATTCATTAATTTTAGTTTTTTTTTTAGATTTAAGTGGCATGTATCTACCAATAGATGGCACCACATGTAAGAGGAAAATTTCAACTTTAATTGGAAAGGACTTTTAGTCAATATAGTGAAAACAAAGTAGGAATTGACAGTAAAAAAATTTTATATTACTTGTTTCCACCCAAGTTGCATTTATACAACGATTGTGATTTTTTTTTCTTCTTAATGCTCTCCTGCGCAGTTGCTTAAGGGAAAATTCAATTAATTCAAGAAGCAATTGTAAAATGTATATTTCCTACACTAGTTGTATTTATCTAACGGGTGGGATTTTCTTTACTCATCAATGCTCACCTCCGTTATTTGTTAATAAAGATTAATACAAGAAGTAATTACAAAATGCGTATTTCTTCTACACGAATTGCATTTATCCACAGGGTGTGATTCATTTCATCTTAATGCTCATCTGTGCAGTTACTTCAGTGAAAATTCGATGAATACCAGAAGTAATTATTTATTTTTGTTTTCCACCCAAATTGCATTTATCCAACGGAGGTAATTTTTTTTTTTCTTAATGCTCCCTGCACAGTTGCTTAAGTAAAAAATTCGATTTATGCAAGAAACAATTATAAAATGTGTATTTCCTACACGAGTTGCATTTATTCACAGGGTGTGTAGTTTTCCTTCTTAATGCTCACTTGCACAGTTACTTCAGTGAAAATTAGTTTAATGCATGAATTAATTATTAAGTGAATTTTCCATCCAAGTTGCATTTATCCAAAGGGTGTGGTTATTTTCTTCTTCATTCTCGCCTGTGCATTTTCCTATGTAAAAATTCGATTAATGCAAGAAACAATTATAAAATGTGTATTTCCTACACAAGTTGCATTTATTCACAGAGTCGGATTTCATTCTTCGTAATGCTGCCCTGTCCAGTTGTTGAAGTAAAAATTCGATTAATGCAAGAAATAATTATAAAGTGTATTTCGCGCCCAAATTATTTATTCAACGTGTGTAATTCTTTTCTTCTTAATGCTCTCCTGCGCAGTTGCTTAAATAAATACCTATTTCTTCATCTCATCTGGACTTGTAAATGAGAAGCTTAATGCCACTCCTACTTCAGCTGCATATTTGAACGTTAAAGAGGAGGAAAATCAAATCAGGATCTTCAAGGTCAAGTATATTTATCTGCAAGAAGTTTACATCTCAAAACAGATGTCTTTCAGATAATGTTTATATTTATCCATCTCTCACTTGACAGCGATTAGTAAACTTATCATAGCGCTTTCGTAAAGCTGTCGTGTTGCAGAGCCAAACTCGGAGAAAAAGGTTGAGATTTTCACTACAAGATGATTCACATTAGACATGTTATTAAATATGACGTAATTCATTTGTAATATGGAATATGGCCCACTTAAAATTTTATTCACTTTTCTGAATTAAAAGTTTAATTCGATAATTTAAATATTTTATGCACTTCGTTACCTCCTCATCTAGCGATAAGTTTCGATTTCCCTCCGAGAAATAAATTTATTTGAAAATTAGTTTTTAAATTTTTCAATTCCTTCTATTAGCTCACCCTCCGCTCTATTAGCCCACATATATCTTGTTCAAATTTTCAATCGTTCATAAAATACTTTTTATTCATCCACTCAAGTTCGAATACATTTTTTTTAATCTTGTAGTGGATGACACAGGATGTTAATACAGTTTTTCAAATATTCATTCATTCATTAAATTTAAGTAATTAATTTTAGTTTTTTTTTATTTAAGTTGCATACATCTACCAATAGAGGGCGCCAGATGAATGAAAATTATTTATAAAGGACTTTCTGCAATAGAGTGAAAAAAAAAAGTATGAATTGACTTAAATTGTTTTTTTTTTATATTACTTGTTTTTAAATAAAGACAAGTGTAAGATTAGGAGAACTAGCAGTAGAACTAAATTTGTTGGGTTTTAAAAAGACAGAGAACCTCTAGAGGCAGGAGGAGACAAAGAACCGCTCCACAATACCTATGCTCATATTAGACCAGGACCTACTGTTTAAAGTAGATTCCGAACTACTGCAAACATCCATGGCACTGCCGGGATTCGAACCCAAAACCTGTGGTACCTAGCGCCAGAGAGCTAGTTACTCGGCCATCAGGCCCATCTATCTATATATAAACATAGTTAAATAATTTTCAACAATATTTTTAAACTATGAGGTCATAAATACCCATTAAATGGGTGATTTCGCCTTGTTTCCTAAATAGAGAAAAAAAAAAAATTCTTGTGGTTTTATAAAATAAAAACACGTGTTTTATCGAGTTTTAGTTTGAATTAAATATTTAATATAGTTTGACTTATGAGTATCGCTCACCCTCATTTAAATCATAATTTTTACTAATTTTTTCTTATCAAATTTCACAATTTCTTTTGCACTATTGTTAAAACAAGCTTAAAAATCAGGCTATCATCAAGCTAATGACTTTTCATAGAAACTACATGGAACACTCTGTGCTTGTGCATTTCACTTAAATCGTCGTCTTTTTCTTTACTTTATTTTCAAAACTGTAACAATACAAGCCGATTCGTGGCACATATATCTTTAATTTTCATTTTTTGTAAATATTTTATATATATATATACATATATAGTGCTTGTAAATAGAAATTAAAGTGTTCCCATGAGCTTGAAAGTGGTCCTCTTCTTGAAGTCGATATAAGTCTAATATAGGCCAAGACGTTACACTGGGCAAGTATAAAAATACAAAAGTTTCGTTTAAAAGATATCTTAGATCAGGGGTCTCCAAACTACGGCCGGCGGGCCAAATCCGGCCAGCGACAGCGAATATTGAAAGTTTCATTGATCAATCACGAAATATTGAAAGTTCCATTGATCTTTGAATGTTCTGCATTCACTGTCTATTTTTGGCTTCTTTTCCATACTAGTGAATAACACACAAAAAAAGTACAAGTTAAATCAAAATACAGTTACGTATGGGCGTTAATCTGTTAGTGATAAAGGATATTACCTACCTATTTCCGCTTTTGACCACTACATGTCGTCAAGTGTCACATCCATGATGTGAGACTTGGTCGTTGATGCACACAATTGAACCAGCGAATTTAGCAAGCGTATGCTCTCTCAGAGTACGTACTCGGCGACTAGTCTAGAAATTATAGATAATGGCAGAAAAATTAAAACGGTTTTGGCCCTTGGTACTTACTGTAGTAAACAGTCTGGCCCTAAGGCTGGAAAGTTTGGAGACCCCTGTCTTGGATGATAAAGTTCAAATCAAGCCGTGTATTTATTTTTGGCAAAATTCAGGAATTTAGTGCTCTGAAATTGTATGCTAATAGAATTCATTGAGAATTTTGAGGGAGTCGGTACTAAACATCTGTTTACATGATCTGTTATAGAAAAAGTTTTTATTTTTCAAAAGTTCTAAAAATTCATGTGAATAAATAAAGTGTAAGGAGCTAAGGGATAAATAAATAAAGGATTAGCTGCCACTTCGAAGCCTTTCTGTTACAGCACCGAATTTCGAATCTTTATTTTAGTTGGTTGATTCATTTTTGAGAATTATTAGATTATTATTATTAGAGATTAATTTTTGAGACCTCTTATATGCAAAATTAAGATCGTGGGTTTGACATATGACACACTCAGCAGAACATGAAATGAAATAGATTATCCTATAATTGCAAGTATAGGTCAGCTAAGAGAGGGGTGAATGTGTGAAAGGTAAGCTTCCGTTTTAAAAACGGAAACAGACGAATCGATTTTGTTTGTTAGGAGTGATAGTCAGATAGACGCTACGCAAAACAAATTTTGAAAGGTAAAAATTTAATAGGTAATGCGGAATTATTTTTCATCTAATTTTTCTCTTGATATTATGCAATTTAAAATTTTAATTATTAAAGATTAAAATTATTTTTATTTTAATTAAAATTATCTGAAAATATCTTTCTACCCTTTTATGCCGCTCTGTTTGGGATCGTCGAATTTGGCTGCTTGCCAGTTTCTCTTACAATCGGCGGTCGAACTATATACACTTTCATTTATCAAAAAATTATAAAGTAAACTTGTTATTACATCAAATTATTGGATCATGCGATGAATGATTTATGAATTTATTTTTTAATTAAATGTCAGTCAAAATGTCAAAAAATGTTGTATTTTCTTTGTCAATAAGAAATAACGTAATCTTTACATATTTATATATATATAAAGTTGTATATATATGCGATAATATTTATAATTTAATATATATATCTTAAATATATATATATATATAATTCTTTCTGTACATGTGTTTGTCACAGAACTCCTCCTAAACTGCTTGGCCAATTTTGATGAAATTTTTGTGTGTGTTTGAGTCGTTCTCTGGATAGTTTAGAATCAAAAATCGCACCCAGTAGGTGGGACTGCAATCGATATAATTCTTCTGTACGTGTGTTTGTCGCTGAACTCCCAAACAGCTTGCCCGATTTTGATTAAATTTTTGTGTGTGTTTGACAAAACATTGAGAATGTTTTTATGCTATCCCCTTTGTTGTAAGTGGGCATCAGATAGTGCTGCAGTATATCTACTACTATACTGTTCAATCCATCGCATTAAAATTGGTAATAATGTGTGCAAATCGAGTATGGAAAATAGGTTCGCGCTATCCACTTTAATGTTACTTACCACCAGAGGGTGCTGCAGCATTTCATCTTATATGCCGTTCAAACGATGTCCATGAAAATGGGTATGCACCTATATTGGAACATGGAGAATATATTCGCTATATGTAATTTTCTGCAATGCATTTTTTTGTTTTTGTTTTTGATAGGACAATGTATGCTGGGTTGTGCTAGTTTTGTATAAAAACTTAACAAGGGTTATTCAAGAAATATCTTCATTTTATAAGTGGCAGAAAATTTTATTGACACTATTGAATATGATTTAGAGAAACTATTGTGATTACGTCATCATTGTATTTTTATTTGTATGTAAAGTTTATAAAAAAAATTGCTGTTTTTACTAAAAAAATTTTGTTAAATAAGTGTTCTTAGTTGAAATAATCGTTTGTTCATGTTCTCTTTTAGAATTCAAGGAGGCCTTCTTGCTCTTCGACAAAGATGCTGACGGCATGATTACAGCAGCAGAACTGGGAGTTGTCATGAGGTCGCTAGGTCAACGACCCTCAGAGCATGAGCTTAGGAAAATGGTCCACATGGTTGACAAAGACGGTTAGTAATTTACATAATCATAATTTTTTTAATAAAGTTATAAATTTTTAACATTTTATTATATTGAAATCCATTCAAAATGTAATTTTAAAATAATAACTATCCTTAATTTGACACACTGGCAAAAGCACCTTTGACGATTAGGAGAAGCATTCGGTTATCCTACAGACTCTTACCTTAGAAGCCGCATATTTTGCACAACCCTGTGTCTGCCGAAAGTCCGGCTGAACAGTGGAGTTCTTCCCCAAAGTTCAAATTATACATTCATTTAAATGCATATAATTTTTTTTTTAAATTTTTATTCTAACAAATAATTCTAATTATGTATTTTACGCATAAAATATATTTTCTTAAAGTATGTTTTGAATAAGATAAAATTATAAATAATAAAATATATTTTCTTAAAGTATGTTTTTTTGAATATTACAACTACTATAAATGACACCTTTGATATATTATAAGTAATAATAACCATCATCATCATTAGCACAACTGCCTCATGGTGGGCCAAAAAGCTGTCTGCCTACTGACAGATTTGAGACGGGGATGTTTTCTTTTTTGAAGGTGTAGGATTGTCAGCACTACGCCCAACGCTGTTACAGAGATAGGAGACCGGAACCTACAGTTTAAAGTGGATTCTGAACAACTACAAACATCCATGTCAATGACGGGACATGAACCCGAAACCTTTGGCACCGAGCGTCAGAGCGCTAGTCACTCGGCCAATTAATTTTTACAATTTTACATATATATATATATATATATATATATATTGATATAATAGTAATTAAGATTTATTTTACGCTAATTATTAATTATTAATTACATTTTATCAAAGGAATCATTTATCCTTACTTTTCTCACTAAAGAGGCACCAAACATACTTTAAAATTAATCTATTTTATACTTATGCATTTTAAGTTATCTTTAGTTATTATACTTAATAATACAAAATAATAATTAATGATTATTTTACACTAAATTTAACTGATATCATGAAGTCTATTTTCATTGATCTTTACAATGGTGTATATAGATAGATAGATATATGGATGGATATTATCTAATGTTTATTTTACACTAAATCTAACTGATATAAGTCTATTTTCAATAATTTCTACAATGGCCTATATATAAGGACAAATAATAATGGAGGTTTATTTTTACACTAATATTTAATAATTAATTATATTTTATCAAAGGTATCATTTATCATTTCCTTTCTCACTAAAGAGACACCAAACATACTCTAAGATTAGGCTATTTTATGCTTACGTATTTTAAGTTATTAAAATACATTAAGTATAAATCCTACATATATAAATACAAATACAAATATATAATAATTTTCAATGTATTATATATTTTCAATATATATGTTAATATATCTTTTAAGTTATTTTAAGTTATTATACTTATGTATCTTAAGTTATTATGTATTTTAAGATCATTATTATCACAATTATCATCCTTTTATTATTATCGTCCTATTTTTAAATTATTATGTATTTTAAGTTATCTTAAGTGGGAATGAATGGCCGAGTGGCTGGCGCTCTGGCGCTCAGTACCTGAGGTTTCGGGTTCGAGCCCCGGCGGTGCCATGGATGTATAATGGTTCGGAATCCACTTTAAACCGTAGGTCCCTTTCTAATAGGAGCGTTGCGGGGGGCATTGTTACTCCGCGTCCGCGGCTTATCTTCAAGTTACACGCGCCCCCTGGGTAATGCAAAGTGAGTAACGTCTGTGCAGCACTGCCTTAAGGGATCCAAGATCAAGCTGTCTAAGTGTTTGCCAGCTGTATTGGAACAAAAAAAGTTATCTTTAAATTATTATACTTACGTATTTTAAGTTATCTTGAGTTATTTAACTTGTGCATTTTAAATTAAGTTTTTATTAGTTGGAATTTTTTGTTAAGATAAAAAGATCACGGGAAAGATTTAAGTGGGTGATAGAATCCAAGTATTTCGATTCCATCTTCCAATCTGTACAACTCAGCGTCGGAGAAGTTAATAGTCGCAGTCATCTGAAAGCTATGTTGTGCATAACTCAGCGACTCCTTCAAACAGGAAATCTGCCAACCATCCTAGGTTTGCGTTGCACTTTTTGACGAGAATAAACCCATCCTAGATTTCCACTGACACTTCGAGTCGGGACTCTGAAATTCCTGTTGATGTTTATTTAGATTTAAGTGTCAATGCTGAAAAGAAATTTACTAACTGCAACTTCATTAAAAAAACTGAAATAACATTGTTAACTTATTTACTATCGAAATATGAGGGCCTGCGAAATATATGGAGGCGAAAAAAGTAAACAGGAAAGGAGAAAAAATTTAAGATAATAAGTGTAGAGCACAATGAGGGTTAGATACACTCCTTTTAAAAATTATTTACTTTGCGTTTAATTAAATGTTATTTTGATGGCCATAATTGGAGCTTTTCCTGTTTCAACAGATATGGAAAAATAAATAAGAAAGCTATTTACATTAAAATTTCGTTTTGGTGTTTTGTTTTTGTCACTTGTGAGGATGTTCTAAGCTTTATTAGATATTTAAGCTTTATTTACTGTTTAAGGTTAAAGTTTTATGTTTAAGTTGAGGATATATATATATATATATATACCCTGTGTCCAATAAGTAAGATCAATTTTCAATTTAAATTTTCCGTGAATATGGTATTTCAATTTTTTTTTTTTTTAGGTTGCTGGCACTGTCCTTGACAACTGTGTGAAATTTGACGTCAAAATATTCATTAGTGCTTGAGTTACGCTCGGCTTTGTGAGACGCTAAAACTGATTCCGGCAATTTTTGAAACGTCTGAATTCATTGAGCCAAGAACTTGCATTCAATTTTATTTGCGGAAACGTATAGAATGTTGCAGAAGGCATTCGGTGCGCATTCCTATGTGGAAAAGAAACGTTTAGAAGTGGTATAAACAGTTCAAAGAAAGCAGAGAACGCGTTGAAGACAAAGAACCCTGTGGTCAACCATCCACCTCAACCGACGAAGCTCACGTCCAAAAAATTAAAGGTTTGGTGCTTGTAATCCAGCGATTTGCAATTAGAGACCTTGCTGATGATGTTGCGGGAACAAAACATCTTTATCTTTAAATCTCTTTAAATTCCATTTTAAAAGATGTTTTGGGCCTCAAACGCGTCAAATCTCGATTGATACCGAAAACAATGCGCCAGCTCACACTGCATTGATTCTTCGTGACGTTTTCGCCAAAAATGAAACCCATATCGTTTCACAACCACGGTATTCACCTGATTTAGCATCGTGCTACTTCTGGCTATTCCCTAAACTCAAAAGAACACTCCGGGGACACCGTTTTGAGTCGATTGTAGAGGCATTTCAAAAATCGCCGGAATCAGTTTTGGCGTCTCACAAAGCCAAGCGTAGCTCAAAACACTAATGACTATTTTGACGTCAAATTTCACACAGATGCCAAGGACAATGCCAACAACCTAAAAAGAAAAAAATTGAAATACCATATGCATGGAAGATTTGAATTGAAAATTGATCTTACTTTTTGTACACAATAGTATTCCTCATTAAAAAACGACTTGTTTTTATATCCTGGTCTATCTTTCAAAATTTTTTACTGTGATCTTTTGAATTTTGTTTACATGTGAACACTGTATTATACATTTCTGCATGGACAGGCAAACGGCACCATCGAGTTCGACGAGTTCCTGAGCATGATGTCCAAGCTGCAGGAGTCGGACAGCGAGACGGAGCTGCACGAGGCATTCCGGGTGTTCGACAAGAACGGCGACGGATTCATCAGTCCGGGGGAGCTGCGACAGGTGATGACCAACCTGGGGGAGAAGCTCTCGGACGAGGAGGTGGAGGACATGATCAAAGAGGCCGACCTGGACGGGGACGGACTGGTCAACTACAAGGGTGCGTATATTCCAACTCGTATATTCCTCAAAAGCACTCAGAATTTCTATTAGAATCCCCTTAAGGGACTATTTTATCCCAAGCACGGATTTCTCATGTCTCATGAACTTAATGTTAATAACTTCTAATATAATCCAAGGCTTAGAATTAAGGGATCCCAAGAGATATCCTTCTCCCAAGCACGACTTCTGATGTCTTATGGTTTTAATGTTATACGAGCTGCTTATGCAATGTTATACGTAACTTCTATAAGAATCACCGTAAGGCACTATTATCTCTCAAACACAGATTTCTCATGGACTTAATGTTAATAATTTCTAATAGAATTCAAGGAGAGTATTACTGGATTTTCTCCCAAGTACAGATTACTGATATCTTATGGATTTAATGTTAATAGCTTCTAATAAAATCTCTTTAGGAGACTATTTTTTTTAAAACATGGATTTCTCACTTCTCATGGACTTACTTCTAATGGAATCTCCTTAAGTGACTATTTTTTCCTAAAAACGGATTTTCATGTATCATGGCCTTTATGTTAATTACTTATAATATAATCAAAGGAATTAAATTCTCGTGCCCACCGAGGCGAGAAGCGTTTAAGTGTGAAGCGTTGACCAATCAATAGCCTCACCACTTTCGCCTGAAACAGGTTTGAAATCCGCAGCTTCGAGATGACCCACTTTCAACTCGAAGCGGAATTTCACTAGGCATAATTCTATTTCTGACGTTTAGCTGTGAAGGGGTCGAAAAATTTCTTCCCTGCCGCTTGAATCTTCAACGTTTCACGCCTCGGTGGGAACTTCTTTAGGAGTACCTTTAGAACTTCTTATGGAATCCCTTAAGGGACTATTTTTCCTAAGCACTGATTACTGATGTCTTATGGATTTAATGTTAAAAATTTCTAATAGAATCAAGGAAGGGATTAAGGAATTTCTGATGTCTTATGGATTTAAGGTTAATAAATTCTATTAGAATTCCTGAAAGATAATTATTTCCAAAACACAGATTGCTCATTTCTCATGGACTTAATGTTAATAACTTCTAATAGAATCTCTTTAATAGACTGTAATTTCCCAAACAGAAATATTCGATACAATCAAGGAGAAGATTAAGGAATTTCTGATGTCTTATTCACGAGAATTATATAGAAGGATATAGAATAATACGTTCCCATAGAATTTTCAAGCACGGTTTTCTCATGTCTCATGGATATTAAATGGGTTAATAACTTCTAATAGAATTTAAGGAGGAGATTAAGGAATTTTTTTTTCATCCGAGCTTTGGTTTCTGATGTCTTATGGATTTAATGTTAATTTCTATTACAATTCCCGTAAGGAATTATTATTTCCCAAATACGGATTTCTCATGGACTTAATGTTAATAACTTCTAATAGAATCTAAGGAAGGGATCATGGGAAATTTTTCTACCAAGCACGGATTTCTGATGTCTTATGGACTTAATGTTAATTACTTATAATATAATCAATGGAATTAAAGGGTGTTTTTCTTCCAAACACAGATTTCTCACGTCTCATGGACTTAATGTTAATAACCTCTAATAAAATCCTCTTATTGAACTTTTTTCCAAGTCCGGATTTCTCATATCTCATGACTTAATGTTAATAACCTCTAATAAAATCCCCTTATTGGACTTTTTCCATGCACGGATTAATCATATCTCATGGACTTAATGTTAATAAGCTCTAATGGAATCATCTTAAGGCACTAATTTTTCGCAAAAACACGGAGTATCGGACGAAGTGGTTTGTGGACGTGATCAAAGAAGCAAATTTTGACGCGGATGGGCTCGTTAACTATAATGATACATTATATCAATTCGAATATGCCTTAAAAGCACTAGAATCTTGTAATAGAATCCCCTGAAGTAACTGTTTTTTCCCCAAGTGGAGATTTCTCATGGATTTACTCTTAATAAACTTCCAAGACTGACCAGTTATCTTCCCCCACTTTGCGTTGTGATCTTGAGAACTATTATTATAATATTCGAAAGGGGGCCCAAAAGATTTTCTGCCTCCCTAAACGTTCACTAACTCGATCTTAAAACTATTTTTGGCATTGAATAAGAATGTTCCAAGTGTTTATCTCTCGTGTACCAGCTACAGTTCTTTGCTGAAAAAGCAGGAATCACATTATTAATACATTGCCCTCACAGTAAAAATGCGTTCACACATGATTAAATATCTGTGGGAAAAATGTGTTATTTATAGTTCATATTAAGGAAGTATACGTATAGCATGTGTGAACGTATTAAGAAAGTATACAATCTTAATTGTGGGAAAAATATTGATCGTGTGTGAACGTATTTTTAAAAGATGACAAATCCAAACACATTTTTTTAAATTTTATTTATACAGGTGATGATTTTTTGTTATATATATATATTTTTTCCAATGCAGATGGCAAACAACTTAGGCATTGGTCTTGGATGCCTTAATGCAAGCGCTGTACAGACGTTACTCACTTTACATTACCCAGGGGGCGTGTGTACGGACGCGGGTAACAATTCCTGCAATGCTCTACGATCTTATTAGGACCGGGACCTACGGTTTAAAGTGGATTCCGAACACGGAGACAAACGAACACAAACATCCATGGCACCGCCGATACTCGAACCCGAAACCTGTGGTACCTGTACCTGTGTTATCGACCTCGTAAACCTCGTGGCAAATCTCGATACCTGTGGTACCGAGTCAGAGCGCTAACCACTTGGCCATTCAGGCCCCTTAATGTTATATATAAAATTATTAAAATAAAAAACCCTTATTTAAATATAAAAAAAACTGTCGACTTTGTGCTGGTCACTTGTTACACTGTCCCACACAAAACAAAGAATTATAATTTCTGTCCCTGTTATTACTATAATTTTATTTACCTTAAGTAATTCTTTACTGGTCAACTAAAAGTTGGATTCATAGTTTGGTCTTTACTGTTAAAAATTCTGTTATATTTCTTCTAGAATATTAAGCTACTGATGAATCTTAAATAAAATTTTATCT